>QVXC01000404.1:0-30903 GCA_003501895.1 Phaeosphaeria sp. A1 3.1a | reverse complement strand
CCTCATGGGAGTGTCAATCATCTAGACCTTGTTGAAAGCGACACCCCACGTGTGAGGTGTAGGCGCAGCCTCGTCCTATCAATGGTCTTTGTCTCGCAGGCGAGTACTCGTGCTGTGAGGCTGCAAATGCTGATCGATGCCGGCCACCAAAATGAAGCACATGTATTCGTGTGATATGACCAACTTGGAAGGTTCAATTTACGTACTAGCAGTGCTCTCACAGGCTAGGCGATATCTGGTAGGCTGGTGATCTGACAACGTTGACGCAGAAGGACAAGGGCTCGCAGGTATGTGGTGGGATTTAGATTGGCTTTGGCTGACTAACTGAGGAGCACATCACGGGCAGGTGCTGCTCGTCCGCAGCACGATTCTCGAGATTGCTTGTGCAGGAAGGGAGAATCTGCATTGCATCTCACACAGCATCAGCGATATTGCATCGCATCGAAGATCTTTGTTTGAAGGATTTATTGGCCCAAGCGAGATACGAGCAACTATGGTTACTGGCTTCCAATGGGAAGCAGACACAAATCTGGGTAGTTGGTCCCAATCTATCCAGCGGCACTGCTACCAATCCAATGCCTCCATTCGTCTACAGACATGTGCTCGGTGCCTAGTGGCGTATCCATGAGTGCTGCTTCTGTGAATTGTATAGGATATGTAGAGGCAGTCATCTGGTCCCGAGCCGCCCCTTGCAAGTGGCCAGGAGCGGCTGAGCCAATGTGCAACGGCAGCATACAGTCAAGGTCCACGTCTTGAAATTGTGTCAAAGCGGATCGCTCCGTAGGCCGCAGGTGCCATGAGGCGTTGGCGTCGGAAGCCGTGTCGGGGCCTGTGAAATGCGAGAGTCCGTTGAGAAATTCGTCAAAGTGTGCTTGATCAGAGATGCCTAGAGGTCCTGGTACAGGTCGCGTCTTTGCCAGGGCCTGCGCTCTAGGCGCAGCCGGAGAAGAATATGTAGGTCGTTGCGAGCTTGTCGTAAGTGCACCGTCATGGAGCGTGGGACAAGAATTATGTCTCATCTGCGCAGCAGAGTCTCGATGCATGCCAGGCGGCCCCCCTCGATAAGGCGAGGGTCTTTGCTCAGTTGCAGTTGCCGCTACGGGAAACTCCCATCCATGCTTATTATTGTTGGACGGACGTGCATTTGGCAAGTGAGGCGGGCGGTCATAGCGATGAGTTTTGGGCAAAGTTGTTTGAGAATCAGCATGCTGCTGCAAAGACGCTGTGGAACTGGCATGCGATGTCGGAGCTGTGACACCGGGTGGCGGTTGATCGTCCAAAGTCGGTGTCGCGTATCTCGTGGGCGCCGAGCGCAAGGCCGTCGATCTCCGCGTGCCCTGCATAGGCCTTGTGGATCGGAAGTCGTTGATCTCGTCGTCTGACACCGGCGAATCGATGGGTCTCTCCCCTCGCAGGACTTTCCCTTCGCGCTTGAGCTCAAACGGCATCGGTGGCTCTATACCACCAAGATTCCACGAGATGGGGGTGAAAGCTTCGGGGACGAAGCCTTGCAAACCCGGATCCTCGAGAAGGAACATACCAGTCGCGTTCATGACAGTGTCCTCGCACATGGCATGCAGACCATGCAGTGCATCACGCCAGACCTCCTGCATATCAGCATCGTTACAGGATGTTTCTCTTGATTCAAGTTGGCCTGCCGCCATCTGCGTCACGTCGTGCAGCTTCTTTAGTCCCCAGCTGATCCTGTCCACGGCCAAGGCGGCCAGCGTGTGAACGTTTTGGAGCTCCTGGAATACAACGTAGGCCTTTTCTGTCTTCATCGCACCAAGTGTTACAGACCTGCGCTCCAATGCGTCTAGGAGGAGAATCATGCAAGCGTTGAAGGCTTGCTGGGCCATGGTCCATGAGATTAAAGCCGCTGGAACTCGTAGATAGAAGAAAAGAAATGCGTCCAGAAGATCCTCGGAGGATGCAAGGACAAGCGCGCGGCCACGAAGTGAAGCAATTGTCGTTGTTGTTGGTGATGCTTGCGACGAAGAACTACTTTTGACTGGTTTGAATGCAAGTGGATGTGTTTTGACGTTCGAGCCGTGGAATTGTGTTGTGTACTTGTCCAATCTTTGGCGATTGAGCAGGATGAGGTAAGTATGTGCTTTACAATGATACACTATTGGTAGTCAGCGTCTGGCCCCCTGGACTTGCAAAAAGACGTGCCTGCAGCCATGGCACTCAGTGGCCATTCTGGAATCTTGGTCTCCTCTAAGAGCCAAGATTTGTCGAATTGCAACATCTCGGGCATGGTCTCAAGTAGTCCTCTGAGTGAGTCTGTGAACTCGTCTATTTTGGCATTGTTCAAACGATCGTTGCTCAAGATCTGTCTTGCAAGGATAGTGAAGTAATTAATGAATTCGCTGAAACGGAGCATTTGAGGGTCGGTCGTGAGCTCGTGCGGTGGTGGGCAATCTCCAAGACCGCTGATGCCAAGTGGACGTCCCAAGGTCATGGAGTATTGTTCGTCCATGTGTAGCATCCACCACCATAAAGTCTGTCGCATGGAACACTCTCGCTGTGTCGGAGGCGCAGGATTGAGGTATTTTGGGTGGCGATGGAGGCCAATGGAATGTGCCAGCCGGATCGTCGTGCCAAACAGAGTCCATGCATCAAGAAAACGGCCGCTGTTAGTAAGATACGGTCCGATCATTAATAGAGCCTGTATACCGAGGAGGGACGGCTTGTGCATGAAGGATGCTAAGCGCAGTGCTTGTTTCGCAGCAGAAACTACTCATATTAGCAATGCAGCTCTTGCAACCATGATTTGAGAGGCTCACTGTATACATTCCCCTTGGCGACTTCGAAGTTCATGGCATCTGCGCCCCATTGACCACCGGAGCGGTCCCATACCGAGTGCTGCCCGCCCAGAGCAATAGCTGCGAATAGAAGAGCAAGCATATCTGGACACATCTGTGCGTTCCTTCGTTGGTCATCTAGAAAGCGTTCGACTTCACTCTTGGTGATCTCCAATGGCACATGAGGAAATGAGCATACATGAACTCGATTTTCGAATGCCTTGAGACACTCGAACAGTTCATCACGCTGGGGAAGACATTTGAGCAGCTCGGGCATGCATTCTTCAGGCGTAGCTGGGAAGAAAGTCGGGAATGGATAGGGTGTCGGGCTCTTGGGCGTGTACATATCTTGTCCTCGAGGGAGGAGGTATGCCATGGACGCTGACGTGGGCCTGATATTGACTGCAGCAAACTAACCATCTATCAGCACTGTGAAAAGCCCCAAAGTGCATCACTCACATCCGCAACCACGCTGGCCAAGCCTGGCGAGCCAAAGTAAATACTGTCTTGCCATTCGGAACCCTGAAAACGTTTTTGCTTTGCAGTACGTCGTCTTTGCGAAGACCCAGATCGATCTCCCAAATGTGATTCTGGAGACGCTGCAAAGTCTGAGTCTTCATCTTCAATAGAGATCCTGCCCGCACGCAAACGCTCCTTCAGACGTAGATTCTCGGCACGGAGCTTTCTCAGCTCATATGACTGTTGGATAGGTGCATAGTCTCCTCCTTCCGCGATAAACTGACAGTCCTTGGGCTGGCCGCGAGCACAACACGCAGAGCAGGGCTTGGTACGATCGCACTTTGCACGTGTCAGCTTTGCTCGCGTTTCGATGACCAGCTGGCCATTGCTTATTATAGCTGGCACGGGGCGGAACAATGTAGCTTACCTTCACCTTGCGCTCCCGACATTTGGTGCAAGAGAGTAGCTGTCGAGATTGCTGCGACGACTGCTTTCTCTTGTTCGATGGCACACCAGTGATTTGATCATTAGGTGTATGTGTACGCTCACCGGAGTAGTCCGGCATATTAGCATAAGAACTCCGTTTAGATCACCGAGCTGGGCCGTAAGTGGACATTAGCCAGGAACAGAGGAATGAAGGTAAAAGAGACGGACTTCCGGAGATGCGATCGAATGGCTTAGATACTATATGAATGGCGTATACGACCGGCCTCTGGACTTGTGATGTCTGTGAACTTTCGTGATGCAGTAGGACGTTGTGCCATCAATCAGTAGTCTGTGCAGCGAGAATGATTTGCCTGATCGATGTGGTGCGCACTCAAAGCCTCATTTTCCGAGATGGTTCGCTGAATTGGAAGTGGATAGGGCCGCTCAATATGGGCAATGCTCAGGCATGGTAGATACACCGAGGTCAAACGAATGGAGCAGCCGGGCTGTATCGTGTTTGGTCTAGTCGCCCTCAGGAATTCAAAGCACAGTAGTACAATAATATCGCCAAGCAGGGAGAAGGGATGTCGGAAGAATAGACACCATTTGACACCGTACACAGATCTGACGCACTCACCACGGGCCGATCCCTAGAACCACGACCTTGTACCAACCGGATCGCTTACCGTTCTTTTCACCATTCGCTTTGAGAACCGATCGAGGAGCGCCTTAGTGTCCACAAAGTCATCGATATCCCTGTTGGATCGTCCTTCGTCGCTAGTGCGCGCACGGCTTGAAGGTGGCTTGCAGTGGCGCCTGTCGAGTGCTTTGCTTATCCACACCGAGATTTCATCGCTCTGTGCCACACCAAAGGAAAGGTGTTTTGTCGCTAATCATTCGCCATGCAGCATTGTTGACATTGCCGCGCCGATGTACAATTTGGAATCCATTACGCGACCTGCAACAACCTTGCAAATATCCATGCCTCGTGCCGTGCCGTTACACTGAACGCCACGTACCGCGATTCTGGAACAGCGCACATTCCCGCAACCCTTGCTTTCGGCGTACGAACAGGGGCGACTCGCATAGGCCACCTTATCGAATACGATTGCGTCAATCATGTCCATGGTCCGAAATATATGGGAGCACATGAGGCGGGTTTTGCACCTCAATCCAATTGATAGAAACGTCGTCGTCAAGAAGGACGTGTGGCAATCGAGACAAGCTCATGACATCCATATTACGCACTTGTTTGCTCATCTCTCTGTGCAGTCAAAATAAGCTGCAGATATACTCTGCGTCGAATTACTGAGGCTGTCTACGGCAAATCCTCGCCCCGCTGCAACAGTCGAAGAGGCTTCACGGTGATGATTCGAGAGAATAGGTCCACTTTCTCGATTCCAACATCCAGTTCATCGCCAAGCTTCAGCTCTTCCGACTCAAGTATTGTAACATCGTAGCCGTAGTCGAGCAGATATCCAGCGGCACCTTTCATTTGCGAAAAAGGGGTCGTGGCCGCCTCATTATTTCTGACCACGCATCTGAAGGTCTTAGGGAGCGATGCCTCTTGGTAATATAATGCCCGGTGAAGTGCCGATACGGCCCAGATCGATCTGGAAATTACCTGAGTTGTTTTAATGATTCCCTCTCGCGGAGTGAGCGTGACAATAGAGTCTGTTATTTGGCGTTGACTAAATGGCAGTTGATCACGTCCACCAGATGTGGTCTGCGCATCGAACTTTTTGCCGTGCTGCGCTTCCCAGCGCAAAGCAGCTTCAATTTGCCAGTGAGCGATCATGTCGCTAAACCGCCGCAATGGACTTGTGACCCTCGCATATGCTGTCACTCCGATTGTGCGGTGGCGTATAGGAGCATAGTGAGTGATAGCCCGACCTAACGAACTCAAGTATTGCAGAGCTACACTATGCGAAACTCTGCCAAACTGTTCTACCTGTGGGCGCACCAGTTCGGTCATAAGCTCTTCGCTCGAGGCGGTGCCCTCTGGTTTGGGCATATCAACCGTACCTCGATACATGACAGGTATATTCCTCTTGGCACACCATGATGCTGCTGATGAACAAGCGAGTAACATCATTTCTTCCACGATCTGGGCAGACGTGTAGTCGAAAGTGAAGAATTGCTGGAGAACATTGTTTGTAACTTTGATGATGGGATCTCCTCGCACGCGCCGTGAGCGATCTTGAGATGGCGGATCCCAAGTCAGGCCCATCTGGCTTGGGGTCTCATACACAGTCACTGCCGGAGCTCTCCCCTCAAAATTGATGGCTCCATTATGCTTGCGTTTAGCCCAAAGTCTTTTGGCGACAGAGTCCAAATCTTTGAGGTCCTGGAGCTGTTCTGGGGATAGTGCCGGTATTTTTCGTGGTTCCTCGTGCTTGAGACTCTTGGCCCCGACCATAAAGCTCCTGGTCTCACGTGCCGAATCGTGACCCAGGAGCGTGGCCACCTCATCGGGGGTTATTGTGACTATATGACGTGCGACTCCCGGCTGTATCTTAGATTCGAGCACGTTACCATCATGATCGACTATCGAACTGAATGTGAGAACTGGTCGATCACGATCTAGACTGAAGTGGCCTTGTGTGACCCAGGGGGGCAGCATGGGATATGAACGTTCTGGACAATAAACAGTCTGAGTCATGTGAGCGGCAAGACCAGACAAAGTGTGTGTCTTGTCGAAAAAGGCGGTTGGGTTGGCCACGTGCACATGGACCCAAAACTCGGAAGCGGATCCCTCGACTCGCTCAATGGAGATCCCGTCGTCGATTTCTTGTGCCCCAGCATTATCGATACAGTATATTGTCGTTGACCCCCAATCGTGTCGTAATTCTTCCATGGAGTCGTGAAAATCCGGTTTGCGGCGAGTCTGCTCCGCCTTTGTGTTTAGCAGCTCAATGTTTCGCGATAGCTTCACTGTCGGAAGCATAAGTTGCTCATCGTACAAAGAACGGTTTTCGAAGGGGGAAGTGACTCCGATCTCCTGCAAGAAGAGTGCACCAGTGCTGGTTTTCACCTCCAACACCTCATAACCCATAGATTCGGCATGCTGTATGACACCTTCGCCGTAACATCCCGTAGACCTGATAAGGTCAATACAGGCGGAGCTCAATCCGTGGTTGTTGATGAATTGAGCTGTGAGTACCCATGCTTGTACAAACTGAATGATCTGCTTATCGGCGTATGTGAAAGGCTCGTCCCAGACTATGTGCATGCCTTTGCTCTTTGCTGATTTTGACAAGCCAGCTTTGCTGGGTCCAACACCACCAAGATTGGGATCGCGATCTCTTCGACTTACGGCGATCAATCGTCGGGCCTTGGAAAGGAATTCGAGAATATGATTCGCTCCTGCCGACGGCGTTCGAGGGCCTCCCGTTGCATTGAAGGCTAAATGCTCGGAATATTCGCGTATCCATCCATGCACAGTCTCAACAACATGTACATCTTCCTTGGGTCGAATCGAAAATACATTCGTCAGCCGATGGCTACGACGATCTGTCTTGAAGCGAAACTCATTATGGTTGAGTGCTTTGCGAACGGCGAGTAGAGCCGCTGGTGACGGCTTCCAGCTTCGATCATCCTTGGCCAACAAAGTCTTCGCTATTTGTCCCAAAGTCATCATCCGGGTCCGCTTTTGGTCTGAAAGTGACGAATAAGCAGTGTCAAGGACAGAGGCATTCGTGCGGTATATGTGCTCGGCTTCATCGGTCATGCGTTCGAGAATGTCTGTGACGGGAGCCGCAAGGTGGGGCGGGACTTGTACCTCACCCTTCGGACTTGCCGCAAAGGGCGACGTGGGAAGATACGGGACGAGACGCTCGACGAGTGCAGGGTCGATGCAGCCTGTGATGGCAAAAGCCACGCGTGCTATGATGGAGTGAGCCCATCTCCCATTGGCAGAGAAGAACTGGCTGTTGTTTTCAAATTGCTGCACAAAGACTGCGAGAACCGGTTCACTATTGGGTTGTGACAGCTCGACAACATCGCCCGGCTTCATGAAGAGGCCGATGGTGATCATGTCATCGCCATCATCTTCGTTGGTGGAAGCCCATGCTCTGGCGCTGGCATTATCGTCCGCCGCACTGCCGGACGCGCTGAGCTTGGAGAGGCCATTCTGGACCCCATCATGCAGTGGATGGTTTCCGAAAGCAGTGAGTGCCTCTTCCGTAGGTCCACCGTGATCTTGTTGCCACTGTGTGAGGTGTTTGCGGACGGCGACGCGTGCGGGGCGAGGAATAAGGATAGGATTGAGGGGCGGCACTGAATTGGATACGTTCGCTTCGCTTGTAGTACTTTGGAACCGCTGCACAGTGTCAGTTGTGACTAATATTGTCGTGCGGAGATATTGTACTTTGGTGGTGAGGCGGAGCGCTTCTCGTGGCGGCGGAAGAAGTTTGCTTGCAGAACTGCTACTGTTAGTATGCAAACGACGAAGACTTAAGGACTGATTCTGCAGGCGCCATTGGCATCGCCAGCAAACATCGCCTTGGGTCCACAGGGAGCGTGGATGCATAACAAGGCAATTTGTGAGTGATGAGGTCAACCAGCAGCTTTTCCCGCACTGCGGCATAGAAGTCGCGCTCCGCTAAATTTTGTCGCGCGGTCACATGCTCGTGCACTTGTACATCCTACCATTGATGCCGGCACACAACGCCTAACGAGCCGTCAACTAATTCCTAAGTCTGGCCAGAAATCGGATTTCCGAGCCAGCTCAAACAGGCAATTCGGTATCCATTGCAGATGTCCACACCCGCCTTGAGCTTCGGTGTCGATGAATGATCGGCCCACCACTGCATGCTGACTAAGAGACACGGACCGTGCGGTGGACTTCATTTCAACTCATTCTGCCTCTTCCCTTTCCCCACCACACAACATCACAAGGTATGTACCACAATTTTCTCTATCAACCAAGTCTTATGATGTTATCATATCTATAGCATGTATTATCTGACTGCCACTTCGGTGACACTGCGGAGCATTTCTTATACCTGATCGAATTTGCCATCTGCCACCACTTTAGCATGTCCTTGCTGTGCACTGCTAACGGAACACATCAGGCACCATGGCGCCCCCAAAAGCTCCGGCAGGCCACTTCTCGATCTTGTACTTCGCTGCCGCCTCGACGTTCACGAAGAAGGGAAGCGAACAACTACCGGCGCCGCTGAAGGCGGGCGACTTGTTTGCCAAGCTGGAAGAGCTGTACCCGGGCATCAAAGACAAGGTTCTATCAAGCTGTGCTGTGACGGTGAATCTCGACTATGTCGATGTTGATGAAGCGGACGCTGCCGACGTTGACAAGGAGATTCTCGAGGGCGATGAAGTGGCCATCATCCCACCAGTAAGCTCTGGGTGAGAGGCATGCGGCAACTGGTTCATTGTATCATCGGCTTTTGGCGTATACAGTTTAAGGTGGGTGCTTGAGTTGTGTTTGCCTTCGAGTTGCTGCTGTCGTATGAGGCCGTGTTGATGTAACTGCGTATATTGAACATGCAAATTTTACAATCTAAAGAATCGTATCGCCGTTCTCGTCCTTTGTCTTTGGTTCGGAACTGGTAGTTAGTGTTGCACCGGTGCACCAATGTCTTCGGATCTTCTCAGTAATGAGAATATGTTGTAGGCAAAGTCATGTTTTCGGATGCCAAGCCAAGGATGGCGACAGAAGGTGTGGACTATGGCAGTCAGGCATCCGTCTGCAACATCAGACTCCGTCCAGTCTTTCCACGCGCGCCTCAAATCAACAGAGTGAATTGCGTGCTCTTCAATGCGAACGCTTGACTGCTGCTCGAGTCGCACCGAGTACTAGCGCCCTCCGACTCACTCCCGCGGTAGCGGCTGATTATTCTCCACACGGCCACTCTCAGTCACCGACTGCCGACCAGGTCGCAACGAATTGTCCATGGCTGACCCCATTGATCCAAGATTGTATGCTTCGTCGCTGCCACCGCGAAGCCAGCCATATACCGCTGCGCCGCCAAACAACGCCGGCCAGCCCTACTATCTGTCTGCATCTGCACACCAGCAACAGCCCCCACATCTGTCGCATGCAGCCCCGCTGGGCACTGCGCTTGACCCGGCACTCGAGCAGACGTCACCGATAGGACCTGGGTCGCCTGAGGACGAGGACGAGCATGATGATGGCGGCGACCACGAAGGGTATTGAAGCACTCGTCGCAGCGATGACGCCACCATGAACTACGTGACTGACACTGGTGAACAGCACGCATGCAACCCCAGGGTCTGCCAAATCTCCCGGCGAAGCAAAGCGCCCTCGTGCTTGCGACTCGTGTCGCGGGTTGAAGGTACGTTCGGAGAGCATGCAGTCGACCATGGACGCGCATACAGGTCCACGCTGACCACCTCCAGGTCCGATGTGACCAAGACCGACCAGACGTGTCGTGCAAGCGATGCGCAAAGGCAGGGCGGCCGTGCATTACGACACCGCCGACACGAAAGCGCCAGAAGAAAGCCGATAGTCGCGTTGCAGAGCTCGAGCGCAAGATCGATGCCCTCACAGCGACGCTCCATGCGCAAAAGTCCGACGCTCCCGAGATCAGACGGCTTGGGGGCATTCCACAGCATGAAGCCAACAATCCTGCGAGCATCATGGCTGAAGGCGCGTTCCGCTTCGGGGGCATCAATCACGACTGGTCAGATCCTGCAGCCAGCGGCTATGCTCCAGCAGCGCCTGCTGGCTATGCAGAGGCGCAATCTACACAGAACGGCCCGGAAGCCAAGCGCAGGAAGCTCGATGGCAACAGTCATGCCACGATCCCAGAGGACATGGATGCTATCCACCGTGATCTTGCTGAACACCCAGAAATGAAGCGCAACGGCAAGAGCAGGATCCATGCCGACCATTCACACATCAACGCCCTTATCGACGGCTTGATGAGCCCAGAAATTGCCGAACGCGTGTTCTTGCGTTATGTCAACGAGATATGTCCTCACTTTCCGGCAGTGCCTTTTCCACCGGGCACAACTGCCCAGGAGCTTCGCGAGAAGAAGCCGCTGCTGTTCCTCTCGCTCCTTGCTGGCTCTTCACACGGCAGTGCTGAGCAACTCGTGTCGCAGGAGGTGCAGCGTGAGCTGACGAAGCTCCTAAAAGACCAGCTGGCTGATATCATCTGGCGAAATGGCGAGAAATCGCTTGAGATTGTTCAAGCTCTTCAGATTGCTGTTCTATGGTACCGGCCGCCCTTACACTTTGAGCAACACAACTTCTACATGATGGTCAATTGCGCCGCCGTCATGGCTCTCGATCTAGGCCTTGGCAGAAAGGCGACGCCTAATGTAATGAAACTCTCAATCGGGCCATTCAGGCGGTACCATCCGAATTCCAGCAGTATCGAGGCGCGCCGCACATTCCTAGTGTGCTACTACCTATGTATGAGTATCACCATGGTACTGCGCCGCCCTATTCTGTTACGCTGGACCAAGTACATGGAGGAGAGCGTTAAGATCCTCGAGACATCGCCAGACGCACTACCATCTGACAAGCTACTGTGCCAACAGGTGAAGATGGCGCACATTGGCGAAGACATCTCGGTGCAGTTCTGCATGGACGACCCATCCATCGAGGTTGCCATATCCGAACCCAAGGTGATATATGCTATGAAGATCTTCGAGAACGAGCTGCAGCAGCTGCGCGATGAGAACGCCAGGTTAGGCGAGGTTGATCGTAAGTACAGATTGTGCTCTGTCTGATTCTATACACTAACAGGACTCAGCCACTCTTCGATTGACGGAACATGTCACAAATCTCTATCTCCACGAGATTGCGTTGCACAAGGACCAAGGTGCTGCCGATCTGCAGCCTCCGTTCATTGAAGAATCTGTGACGTCGGAAGTCAAAGGGAACGTGCCTATTGGCCCAGCCCATATTGGCGCTCTCGGCGAATGCCTGACAGCAACTCACGGTATCCTTGACACTATACTGAGCATACAGCTTGATACTCTTCTTACGCTGCCCGTCATTTTCTGTAAGTGTATGGTCATACTGGTTAACGTCTGTTACTAATCAAATCACCAGGTGTTCGAGCAATTTACGCCATCGTCTGTCTCATGAAGATGTGGGTCTCGGTGACGAGCTCTAAGGAGGTCAGCAGCATCATCAAGAAAGAGGATCTTCAAATCGAAACATACACCGAACAACTAGTGGCAATGTTCAATGCCATTGTCGCCCGCGACGCGCAGTCCCCACATGGAAAGTTTTATTTCGTCGCCAAGCGCCTGCAAGAACGATTCGTCCACATCAAAGAAGGCACCAAGTCTACTGATCACGGTGAATCGGGCTACACCTCCCGCCGCCAATCCGAAGAAGCACAAAGGCGGTCATCGCGCCAGTCTTCTAACAACCAAACACCGCTACACCTCCTCTCGGAAGTTGCAATGGGCAGTACCAACCCGCCTTCTGCGCAACAACAAGCAGCCCAGTCGCTCGCACGGTCACAGGCGCAAGCTCAGGCTGCTTTACAGGCTGCGCACCGGGCACAGCAGCCCATGCAGCAGAACTGGTACCCTGGAATGGCTGCACAGCAACCTGATCTAATGGCGATTCCGCAGGCAAACTTTGACCTCAACTTCGATTTCACACAATTCGATCTTGGGACGGGATCGGATGCGGATTTGTCCGCATTATTCATACCTGATGCGGTGATGTGGAGTTATCCAGCGACGGACCCGAATTTGCAGAGCTATAATGGCTTCTAAGAAGTGCTGCCACTGATATTGCTTGTTTGACGGTTACGATAGGACGCGCATGTTTATCGGCTAAACATGGTTCGTAGAATATCAATGTATGTAGTTATAACTATCAGTACTGTATGAAACACATACATCTTCCTGTTCCATTACACATCTTCCTATCCCATCACTCACTTCTGCCTTCCCCACTTCAATTAGGCCCAACAGTCATCCCACCGTTCACTCTCAGGATCTGCCCATTCACCCAGCTCCCACCATTCCCACACAAGAACGCAATTGCACGCGCAATTTCGTCTGGCTCCCCTAAGCGTCCAAAGGGGTTGGTGCTTGCGATCCGATCGACTAGTTCCTGCGACTTGCCTTTGAAGAAGAGATCTGTACCCGTTGGGCCGGGTGCGACTGCGTTGCTGTGATATCTCATTAGCATCGACACAAAAATCCTAAAATCGAAAGATGGGTAGTGCAAGGATAGAGCTGAGCTGCATATGCGGAGTTACGTAGAGATGGTTTCTATTTGGTAAGTAGTGAGGATATACATACACCGTAATACCCCTCCCCCCCAAATCCTTCGCCAGCACCCTCGTCATCTGCTCCACCGCCCCCTTTGAGCTCGTATACAGCAGATAATTCGGCGTAATCGTACTACTCGCACACAGGCTCGTACTCAGCAAAACCACGTGGCTGCCAGACGGCATATGCGGCAGTGCCTTCTGAACAAGAAAGTACGGTCCCTTGACGTTGAGCGCGTACGTGGCGTCGAAGTTCTCCTCGGTGGTCTGCTCCACCGTGTTCATGATGGAGATTGCGGCGTTGGGGATGAGGATGTCGATTTTGCCTGACGAGCTCCAGGCGATGGTTTCGGCGACGAGGCGCTCGAGGTCTTTGACGGACCCGGCATCGGCCTTGATGGCGATGGCCTTGTCGGAGCCGATTTTTTGGACGAGGGCTTCTGCGGGTGTGGGATCGGAGGAGTAGTTTATGACTACGCGGGCGCCGAGGGAGGAGAGAAGGAGGGCGGTGGAGGCGCCGATGCCTTTTGAGGCGCCGGTGATCAGGGCGGTCTTGTTGGCGAGGGGGAGTTGGGTTGTCATTATATCCTTTAGTATTTCTGTGTTGGTATCTGTTGGGTGTTTTTGCTGACTAGTCGTAGGGAAGTTTGTGGTGGTGAAGTGCTGACGCGGGCGATTGATGAGAGATCAAGTGTTGAGCAAAGGACCCGAGAAAAGTTAGTAGATTGTTGACCAGAAGGGCGATGCGTGAAGGTAGGTATGGTTTAGAGTGTAAGCCTGTATTCAGCTCGTTATATATAATTGCTCGAACAATGTCGTTAGCTTATCCACGATATATGCGCAGCTTACCTCCGACCTGTTCTCATGTCTGCTCTAGACTATATCCGACAATAACCTGCGATCTGCTGCAGTGCGCCTATCGGGCACATCGAGGGTGGCCTTGCATGTCTCTGCCTCCTAAAGCCGTTAGCACCGACCAAGTTGAAGCATTTCTGGGTTGTCTGCGACTAAGTGGCTTGATTTGAAGATTGACATCTTGGCTTGGGAATTCATTGGCTTGAACATTGCATCAATGGGCTTATAAAATTTAAGCTTTGGTGGAAAGGCATCACATCAGCAAGTGTTGGCTTGGAGGTAAGCGGTTTGGGTTAGCTTAACTCCGTAGTGATGACGTTTTTGGACTTCAGGCGGCGGGGTACGAGGAAAGAGCCCGAGTAAGAGCTACTAGAGGTGGAAAGCCTAGATCTTCATATCGTCTCTCACAGCCCATCTTGAATGTCTACATGCAATTTTGAACATGTCTCTTTGTAAGTGGGTGCGTTGTTCCCCTCACGAGGCACGAAAGCTGTTGCAGTATTATTAGGTACTGCGCTAGGACGTGATCAAGAGGCTCTCGAGATAACTAGTTGCGTTCGTTTAGGCGCGAGGCAACGAGGCTGAAGTGCCCATAACATCATGCGTACTCCAGCTGGACAGCCCCGCCATGGCCGCATCTGCGCAGCCGCTTCGCCAACTGCTGCCTAGGAAGTAAGCCTTAACATCCGCAGATATGATCATTGCAATCGGTCACTCCACGCAATTATGCTGCTTACCATCTGAACATACCACAAGCGCCCTTGTCAACTCTAGCGACTGTTTGAGATGGATGTAGATGAGATGGCCATAGCTGGTTCTCGACAGGAACCTTTCCATCATCAGCGCCTCGATCACCGCAAGTCGTCCATCCGACTCATCAAGCTGCTCTCCGATTTAACATGAAATGGTATTCTTCGTTGCGAAGTAATCCACACAACTACTGGATCCCAAGTTGTGTATCGCTGCCTTTCCTATAAGTGGGGCAAACCCGATGCTGCAACTTTGAAACAGATCGAACTCAATGGAGCACCGTTCACTATTCGCAAGAACTTGTATGATTTCTTCCAAGCATTGCGATCGAACATCGGACACAGCACAATCCTTGGAACTTGGGCTGAAGGTATATGGTGGATAGACGCCATGTGCATTGACCAGCAACATACCCTCGAGCGAAACCACCAAGTCGCCCTAATGGGAAGTATCTATTCTGAAGCGGAGGAGGTTGTCGCTTGGCTAGGCCTAGCATCCCTTGCGAAGAACAAGGCCAGAAACCTTCTCAATGTGGCACCAGGCGGCGCATCTTTGCACGATAGAAGGATCATTGGTCGCCGAGTCGTACGCAATGAGTATTGGAATCGTGCCTGGATCACACAAAAGATTATACTCGCCCAATCCGTCTCGATTCTGGTGGACGACTTCCTGTGCGGATTCACTGAGCTTGTCGATCTTCTCTCAACACTAGACATTCCCTAGCAGCACAGTCACTTTGGTCAATTCGTTGACATCCCAAACTGCACCATCGATCTTTCCAATCACACTCTGATAGACTTGCTCGAACACTTTCAGGACAGAAAGCGCAGCATTCCTCGGGATCGTGTATTCTCCCTACTATCATTGAGTTCCGATCTCTCCAAGTCGATTCGAGTAGATTATGATATGTCGGAAGATCTTCTAGCCTACCAGATTCTACAGGCTTGCACTGGTGCCGGCAACTCAAGATATGAAACATGTTTCTGCTCGGCCACCATAGTAGCGAGAGGCTTGGGATTGGCTGTGTCTGATGAGTCCACGGAGTGTCCAGTTTCAGGAAGAGCACGGACTCACCTCGAATTCGAAGTGGCCAATCTTGACCTTGCAGCTAATTCAGTTACTGTTGGAAGGGGAATGACTATCTCTTCATTAATTATCAAACGCGTTTACGCGGGGGCTGTCAGAAAATATTCGCCAGCAGTGTCACAGACTTATTCGGACGCAACGTGTCACGCACGAGGTTTCGCCAGATTTAAGCAGTTAATTTCGGATGATCAGCGACTGGCGACCTTTCACAGCCAGCGATCTGTTTCAGAAATGCTAGGTGTAATGACAGATGGCCATGCAGTCGAGCTTGCTCGTATCGTGGCATCTTTCATTGCCGCATCAGAAAGGCCAAGCACCTCGAAAAGCATGAGATTTACGCCAGGTTGTAGTAGTATCGAAGTGGTCGACCGAGAAGCAAACATTTGCCTAGTACGCATAGCGTTCGGAGCACTTTCAGGAGCCTTTTTCGATGTGACTCAGCAGTGCAGGGAGATGCACCATCCATCTTCTCAAGAGCAACATTTTCGGAATTTGAGGCTCGTACATGCACTACCGAAGAGCAGTGTATAGGCTGTTCTTGAACTCAAAGGTATCCGCTCCGGAAAATGCTCGCTCTTTGTCGCAATGGTGCGGTCATGATCATCTCCTACGGTCTATCACTATCCATGCTCGCATATCTCACGCTACGAGCCGGCCAAGAACAGCTTTGTTTCTGCTCTGCACGGGTAGTCGCCCGGAATCTCCAGCTCAGCAAACATGAACCACAGGTGCCTCTGCGCCAAAAAAACATTTCTTGGACTCGAGCTAGTCGATCTCGAACTGGAACTCTCAACCATAATGAATAAAGCCACTCTGTGGCTTGCACATCGAGATTACTTGGACTAGTGGAGTATGTGGGAAGTTTCATCACCTGAAGATGTGAATCGCGACAAAGATATCGTGCCTGGTTGTTTGGGCCATTGGCTTTCACATTTTGCCGCGACACTATATGCACAACTACATCTACCCTCAATTATAGCGCGCCATCGCAGGTCTGAACGTCAAATCCTACCCGTGGTCAACGTTCTGAGCGATACTGCCTTCAGGAAGCAAGAGCACACATCTTGTCCACCAGGTTGGACCCAATTGTCGCTGGACATGATCGTTCAATCATCAACTTGGCATGACAATCTCTGTGCTGTAAAAGTCCCGCTCAGCACCTTTGATACCCAATGTCCATACCATCCGAGGTTGGGCAATGCCTCCACAGAGAAGAATGGGGAGTGCCTCGATCCGTCGCCATGGGTATCCCAGTTGCTTTAGCATTGTGAAGGCAGTCTCTCTAGGACTCTACAGCTCCGTACATGTAGTTGAAATCGACAACGTTTTTGTGGGCCTCGTTACAGGATTCGCCAGAACCCGTCACCTACACCGGAAGCATCGCATTTTGTTCAGATATTCGAAGAAAAAGAAGAACAGTCGTATTCAAAGCGAGATCTCGAATGCCTAATAACATGGTCTCTCAGAACCCCACCCAAACAGCCATCACCACACCCCCAAACGCCCCTAACATCGCCTTCCAATCTACCCCTCTACTCCTCCCAGCAGCCCCATAATAAGCAAAATCCCAACACTTCCCGTCCCTCCCCTCCTTCCCCGTATTCACATAAAAGCTCTGAATCTGATACGGCGTATCCCCACAGCTTCCCTCAGCCTCACTCCAACAACTAAACCCATACCACGGCAGGAGCGGCTTCTTCTCGCCCTCTTTCGCCGACGGGTCAAGCTCCGTGCAATTAAGCCCTCCATAGACATTGACTCTGCGATCCGCGAATGTGCCGGGCTTGTACTCGTCGCTGGGGTTCAGGACGTGTTGGCGGTAGAGCACGGAGGAGTAATTATCTTTTGGATCGTAGCGGTCCGCGTTGAAGAGTTTCCAGTGGATGCCTGGCTCGGGGTCTGTGCTGCTGCTGGTGCGGCGTGTTTGGTTGACGAAGCCAGTTGTCGAGTTGCCGCCGAAGATGTCGGCGAAGTTGAAGCAGTGGCCGAAGAGGGGGATACTAGAGGTGGTGAAGGTTAGGGCGCTGCCGAGGAGGCCGTAGTCGCAGACGTCGACTTGGCTGCTTTTGAAGAAGAAGAGGGTGAGGTTTTGGTTCGGACTGTACGGAGACCATGTTAGTGCCATGGGTGTTGGTCAGGTGGGTATCGTAAAGAGTTGACAAACTCATTGTTGCTAGATGCCTGTGTGATTGGTGTCAAGGCAAGCAAAGCTACGCATGTAGCGATGCTCGCAGCTCGGGTATGTTTCATGATGAAGATTTGAAGCTAGGTCGTTGAGAGTATTTGCACCAAGTACGCGTTGAGCAAGTCCGAATGTGGAGGAGGATTGCTATTTGGATATCATTAACAGATCATCCTGCTAGGAGGACTGAATCATGTATCAATTGGCAGCGCTATCATATGTCACCCTTCACCGGGACAAACTCCGTCATACTTCAAACCTTGTTCACTATCAGGCGTCTACCCCAGAACTCGGGACTCGGCATCTTCCACAATCGAGCCAAGGAGTAGGCTTGTGTGATAAGATCTGTATCCCGCACTGCCAATGCAAGCGAAGTATTCTGATCGGATCTCTTGACCTATACATAGGTCGAGACAAGAGTGACATTGCATCGACATTCCTGAAGTTGGTCGCCAACTTTAGCAAAATGACGTAGTACTTCCTATAACGTCGATCGTAATCATAACCGCCAAGTCACATTGGCACGCCTGACGATAAGGTGAGCTCGCTAGATGCATACTGGTTAGGCAACATCTCATGTGAACCGAGGCGTTGAGTGCATTAGCCTAAACACCTTGTTCGAAGACTACAGAGCAATAAGCCCATAATACATCTTGTTGTCTCGTGTTGAGTTTGTCGAAAGGCGTGACAAGTGCCAAACTGAGGATCGTACTAATTCGTCTTTTGGTGATGCCAACTTCGATCCTTCTTTATTAGCATGGGCCTCTATTCCCCATGGGTACAGCAGCACGCAAGCATATACGTATTAGATCCATGTTTCCTAAGCCATCTTCCCCCACCCAATGCGAGTCTCCGTAAACGACAAGCTAGGCCTTCCTCTTCTTCTGCGCATCAACATGCAAACCCCACAACTTCAGTCTAAACGCCTTCGCCTGCGCCGACTTCACACCCGGACATCTCTGACACCTATACTCGAACTCCGTATCCGAGAGCTGAAGTAGTTGAGCGCCTGTCTCTTTCGGAGCCAGGACATGTGGTAAGATTGGGACTGCGCCGGACTAGAAAGTTGATCATGTCAGCTCCTAGCTTGAACAGAAACTTAAGGATGATTGTGGGTAGATTTTTCACTCACGTTCCCCTTAATCCACTCTCTCAATTGCGAATTATCCCAACTCACCGGCACATCTGGGTCGTATTTAATCTCCTGGGCATTGGGAACAAGTACGCGCAACATCTCCGCGAACCTAAACGTATTCTTGCTCGGTCCCACGTCTGCTAGACTGGGGTTCACGCACGCTATTACAACCGTCTTGCAAGGTCGCGAACTCGCTGGGTCGAAGACGTGCTTGAGGACGCGGGTGAGTGCGCTTTGTCTATATGGCACGTATGGCGCCGATGCTGTACCGTTACTAGAAGTGCGAGTAGACGTGGAGGTGGATTTAGCAGTATCGGCTTGTGCTCGGATGCGAATACAGTCTTTGAGCACCGAGAGACTGATGTTAATTTCGCGTGTCTCGCGCATACGATCCGCGCCGTGGGAGGCGATGTCGCGAGCGCCTTCGGAGCCAGCGAGGTCGATGAGATAGAGGAGGCCATCGGAGTTTGTGGCTGGGTCGTGGATCCGAATGCGGCATATAGCATGTGAGCGTGAGGATGCATCGTTCTTGAATGTGGACGCGGTCTGGCGGAAGGAGGTGGCGGAATGGATGAGGGAGATCATTTCGTCTTTATCGTGGATCTGATGTTCTTCTGCTCCCACTAATTGAGTCGTGCCCAGAGAGTCTTCGCGGAGGGCGATGGGCTTGCGTTCAGCAAGTAGATCGAAGGCTGAGTTGCCGGCGAGGTCGATGATGGTCATGTAGACTTCTCTTTCGCCACCAAGGTTGTCTTGCATCAGAGTCCCGGCTACAAGTTCCTCTATTCGACTGACGGTGTATGTCTTGCCTGAGCCTGTCTGCCCGTAGGCGAAAAGAGTTCCAATGCCTCCATTCCAGGCGAAGGGACATAGGTCAGCTACAAGATCCTCGTAGATATGCTTTGTTTTCGACTCGGGTCCGTAAAGACGATCAACCTCATAGTCGAAAGACTGCAAGATACAGCGTCAGCATGCTGCAGTTCTGAGTATGCAAGCACCGAAGGCACATACCTTGAGAATAGGGATACCGCTCGGGTGGTTATAGAGGTCATGGATATCCACGACGTTTTCTTGAGGAATCCTTGGAAAGATTGCAGACGGAAAGCCTTCTTCTTCAGACAACGGTCTAATTCTAGCGCCCACAGTCATGTTTGGGCCCGCTTTGCCTGCTGAAACCCGCGGTTTGGGGATGGGGCCGAGCCTTCCTAGTAGAGAATGATATTTCTCGACGTTTTCGAGATAGAAGCGTTCCATTGCGGGGACAAGAGGCGATTGTGGGTTTTGAGATTGGTAGAGTTTACAATGAGGGTGGTAGGGTGGGAGATTGATATGAGGGAGTTATTACAAGCGCCAGAGACGGAAAGTGGACGTTGATACAGAGAAGGACGAAGGTGAATGTCGGGTACGAACGTAACCTACAGATGGTGAGGTATGATTATAGGACTGAGATTACCTAGGCAACTACAAATTCCCCTTTGTTCCTGTTTGGTATCATGGTAAACACTGTAACGGGTTTCGCCAAATCCGCTCGCTAGGGCCGAGGTGCCCAGCATCAGGCAACCATATTCGACCTCTTGCATGGTCAGCTGTGATTGGATCATGCCACGCATTGGCGTCTTGTGCACCTCCAAGCACCAAGGACATGAAAATTTCGCTGGTGGATAGCTGTCCAGATCCTTTGTGTTATGCACGCCGTCAAAACACGACCGGAGTTCGTGTTCTCAGTCGTCGTTCTCATGTCATTTCTGAACATGCGGTCCTGGTGATACCTGACCACGTCGACACAATTGCCGGGACAGAGATTCTTATCGAAAGATCCTAAACGTCCAAAGCGTATGCAGAAGTGGTGTTGTGGTCATTTGGGCGAAGGTGTCTCAAGCTCTCCTGTCCGCTCATCCTTCAAATGGTCTTCCACCACCCACATCCATCTCGTTGTCGACATCATACGCATCCCTGAAGCTGGCCAAGGTCACGCCCCATGCGTTATCCTCCATATCCGCATCATCATCCCCGTCCCAGATACCGTCGCCAGCCCAGCGGAAAGCAAGCACGGCCCCGTCTTTCAAATTTGCTCCCTTGGGACAGTCGCCTCCAGCTGCAGCCGCACTTTTCGCTGGTCCCTTTGCTTTTGCCTTTCCCTTGCCTTTGCCGCCATCGTCTTCTTCATCCTCCTCTGCAGGCAGCTCCCACTCCCCCAGCCGGAAGCCCTGTGAGGCGTCGTTGATGTCCACGGGGCGGCCGAGCTGTATGTCGGACGGCGAGTCAGGAAGCGGAATGGTCTCCTTCGTCTCTGGATCTTTCAGGCCTGTCTCGCTCAGCGCCTCGTGGAGTTGTGATTTGATGGTGCTGAAGGTGTGTAGCGGATCGACGTGTAGTAGGACGGTAGTTTTGCGAGATTTGAGACGTAGGGTCCAGGTGAGTGGTGTCGGTATAGTCATCGCGTCTGTTATAGGATGTGGTTTTGCACTCGAAACAAGGACAATGGCAGCAGGTAGATGTAGACTGGATTTGTTGTTGGGTGCTGGCCCTCGTGGAAATAGGCGCAAGTTTCGATTGGTATGTTGAACGTGATAGTGGTCGGCGCGTGGAGGGGGATTTGGAATTTTCGAGTAGATAGACGCGTCGAAGGTGATGTAGTGGAGGGGAACGAGGGGTGGAAAGCGCGACTAGCTAGATCGTGAGTTCTTGGCATTAAAGCTTCCTTCACCACTCCACTTCTGTCGAGCTTCAGTACAAACACCACACTGCTTAGTTCGATCGCAAAGAGCCAATTGCAGTGACTTATAGCACTCATATCGACTGAATATGCTATAACATACCCAAAGACTAGCATCCAGACCTATTCACCGATACTTGCATCTCGAGGCACCTCCGCAACACCTCCGCATCCACCGAGTCGCAGCAATTGCTCAGCCAGACATCCAATAGCGCCGCACCTGTTGGCGAATCCGACGAAACTAAACAATTCCACATTCTTACATCTCTGGCTTCGCATCGACTACGACTTGCCGCATGACCTCCACTCGAACCCCAACCTCATAGCTACGTCCTGTCGACCATTCCTCACAATCCGCCAAAATGGCTACCACAGCACAACCCACACTGCTAGAACCCAACAACCCACCCTCAACCACAGATGACACCACAATCTCCCCCCCACCGCGCCCCTCGCAAATCACCACCAACTCTCCCCGCCTTGGCATGCCCTTCGACCGCCGCCTCCTCCTCACCACCACCCTCTCCACCCTCTGCGGCTTCACCCTCGGCAGCACCTCCGCAGGCCGCCTCGCCTCCCTGCGCTTCCGCGCCGAAAACGCGCACCGCCTGCCCATTTCGCAACCGGGCTGGTACCTCTACCACAAGTCGAAGAACTACTACAAATGGCGCTTCGGCATCGTCGAGGGGATGCGCAAGGGCGGGTTACTCGCCGCATGGTCCTCCATCTTCTTCATCGTCGAGGAGTCGCTTGATGTTTTCCGGGGGACGTGGGCTGCGGGCCGGACGATGACTGAGATGGAGGGCGTCGACGAGCTGGATATTTCGCGGATTGATCGCGGCGTGGGGAGTTGTAGGGATTTTCTGAGCAGTGCGTGTGCGGGCATGGTTACGGGCGGGCTGTGGAGTGCGTGGCATACGTTTCCGATGAGCACGGCGGCGCGGACGATTCGTATGGGGCTCGTGGTGGGCGCGGGGTATGGGGTGTTGCAGGATGGGGTGGGATATGCGAAGAGGAGGTGGGGTGGGGGCGAGGACTTGGGAGAGAGTTGGATTTATAAGGGCGCGAGGAATAGGCAGGTGGTGGATGTTGCGGGGGAGTGACGAGATGAGGCTATGGTTTGAGCTTGGACGAATTCGCATGCGAAGAACAAAGATGTTCAAACGCTACCTATCGAGTCGTGGCCAGAGATAGACCTCACATGAGGTGAGAGCTTGGTCATGTACCGACAAAGACGTGTCGAGCGCTGACAGAGGGAAGAGCAGGAGGAATGTTAGAAGAGGGAACTCAGTATGAAGTCCTGGATCTGTTGATTGGAAGTATGTCTAGGCTGAATGGATTAAAGTCGACCTCGCAAGCAGACGGCATGGAGGCAGACAGTGCTGTTCAATTGTTATTCGAGTTGCACGACGAGTAGATCAAGTCCCATCTATGTATAGATGCCTCAAACATCCCGCTCCATGTCCTACCCATCCCACATCTTTTGATGTCTCTCATGCCATGTTCATGGGCATCATCTACCACACCTCTCATCCTCACATCTAATCCTTATCGAACCTCACAGCCGGCTGTTCCCGAATCCAGCTCAAATCCACCTTGTGTCCCAACAGCTCCCTAATATTGCTCACCCCATACTTCATCATCGTCGGCCTCTCCAGACTCAGTCCAAATCCATACACCCTCATATCCTTTGGCAGACCCATGGGCTCCAACATCTCCGGCCTGAACATGCCCGAATTGCCAATCTCCAACCACCGCTTCAGACCCTTATGGTATCCGAAGATCTCCATGGAGGGCTCGGTGTAGGGGTTGTAAGCGGGCTTGAAGCGCAAGTTCTCAATGCCCATGTTGCGGAAGAAGTCTTCGAGGAAACGTTGCAGACCGCCGAGGGTGAGGCCAAAGTCGGCGATGACGCCTTCGATCTGGTGGAACTCTGCGAGATGGGTCGCGTCGACGGTTTCGTTGCGGAAGACGCGGTCGATGGAGAAGTAGCGCGCGGGTCTGGGGTCCTCTGCGAGACGGTGCAGCGCCCAGGTGGAGACGGCGGTGGTGTGTGTGCGCAGGACGAGGCGCAGGGACTCGTCTTCTTGCCATTGGTAGCGGTAGCCTACGGAGCCGAAGGCGCCGTCTTGGTGGACTTTCTTGACGTCGTTCCAGTATTGTTCGAAGTCACGGGGCTTCTTTTGACGCTTCTCGCTTTCTTCAGTCGCAAACAGGCGTTTTGAGCCAGACTCCATGCGATCCATGGTGGCTTCGCTCGCAGGGTCGAGGCGTGGCTTGTCGGCCTTGGGTGGATGTGAGACGAAGAAGGTATCTTGCATGTCGCGTGCCGGGTGCTGTTGTGGTACGAAGAGCGCATCGAAGTTCCAGAAGCCAGTATCAACGAAGCTGACGATGTCAGGAGGTATAAAGAACACCAGAAATATACTCACTGTCCTGTAGGCATCTCGACGAAGCCTTGGGAGAAGAAGATGTTCCTGAACTCTTGCCTGACCTTGTTCAAGGGATGCAGTGCGCCAGCGTCCTGGTTCGCACCGAGGGCAGCAAAATTGTATGGCTTGAAGTTGGCAGTCTCCCAAGCGCCGCTTGCTAGCAGGTCTACCGTCAGGTCAGTGTGCTCGACTGGTATCTCCTTGGCGTATTTCGGGCCCTTGATAACGGTATATGTGATGACTTTGACGACGGTCGCGAGCTTCTTCTTCTTGAGGTCGGCCAACAGCTTCGCATCCGATACTGATTGTGTCTCTTGTATGCCCTTGAGCATTTCCCGAGTAGTGTCTTTTGGCTCGTCTGTCACGACCAGGACAATGGAGTCACCGTCCTTTTTGATCCACTTGTTCTTGTAGCCATTGCCCACACCTACGCTCGCTGTTTGCGCGCCGACGATATTCTGTGCCTATTATCAGCGCTTTGCTATCATACCCTTCCTGAGCTATACGCACAGGCAGCTCCTTGATCGAGACCTTGCCCGCCTCTTTGATCGCTTTCCAGACCTTGAACTCGTGACTGCCTTGTTCCACGATGGCTTCCGACTCGGGTGTCAAGGTGACTTTATCTGAGTTTGATGACTTGTATTCGACCATGGACCGGCTGGCGAGTCTGTCGAGGGCAGCCTTAATTTCGGCCTGTGGGATGGTGGGGAAGTCTTCATTGGTCTGGAGGGTGTCTTTGGTGTCGAGGAGGTCAAGGATATCTTGGGTGAGGTTGCGATTCTGCGTCTCGAGCGGGACAGGCACCGGGCCACGTGTTCCAGGCATGTTGGCGGTTGTAGTTGAGCAATTCGCAGTGCAGAGCTGCCAAACGTGGGGTCGCGACGATGAGTCGAGTGTGGAAAGTAAATTGAACTCGGACCACCATGCCCCGCCATTGGCTGGACGCTCATCACCTACCTCGACTTCAGACTACAATCACTACAACAACTACCACAACAAGCATACAGCGTGAATAAGTCGTCAAGTGGCCTCACTGTTGACGCAAAGTCCAAGATCGCCCACACATTCTCAGGCTACAATCCTCGGATCGTTTCCATTGAGCAATGGTCGACTGCAGCATGCAGAAATCGTTGCTCACCATCTGCCCACGACCTTTAGGACGCAGGTGACCCATACGACAAAGGCAGCGGGGCACGAAGGAGCTGGTTTCTGGTGATGCACCGCACTAGCTAGCATCTGAAATATTACATGCCTACGAGGAGTACTACAACAGTGTACTATAAGATCAGACGACAGAATATTGCGTATGAGGTCTATCAGGATCCCTTACTATAATCGAATATTACTTAAAATCTTATCAACGATCCTCCTAGAAGAGTCGTAAGGTCTCAGAACCTTCGTGCGGGGCATCACCCAGAACCGGCTTCTTCGTACAGAACAGCGACTGACACTGAAGAGGCTGATGTCACAGCCACAAGGCAAAGATTGCGGCTTATTCAACCAGGAACTGAGGCTGAAATCAGGACTGGAGGATTGAACCCAGACCCTTGCCTGCTGCATCATGCCGCGTTTGCCAACCTGGTGCAAACCTGTACTTGTCTTGAGATGGTATCGTCAATCGTTCGCCTGCAAGGTCGTTCATGAGGCTCTGATGCCCAAGCGGCCGCGATGTGGGGGTGCGGCACTCTTTCGGTATGCCACAAACCTGATTGCACCTACAAAACAGCCTCAAAGCGGATCTCGTGTAAAAGTCAGACGGCACGTGAAGCAAGACCTGCCTTGAACGCTTGGATCGAACAGAATTCATATCAATGCCTCAGACGTCATTGCAATTGTTTCGTCATTATCGAATGCTCAAACACCACAAGGGTTTAAGCGCGCATATACTTCCGTGGAACCACTGCAATATATGCATGTCGGGAGGGGCGCATGGGCCCATATTGACTTCCATTATGGGCGTCCACTCTTGGTTAGCTCTCGAAACGTCGCTCGAGACTCTTCCGAGTCCATATGAGGATCGCGCATTGGATGTCAGCTTGCTGCCGATATGACAGCAAGATTGGCATCGACAGCGTCGCCGTCTCAAGGCGCACGCAATTGCGTGTCGATGTTTCAGAGACGTGGAGCACGTATCGACAGCCGTGTTTATTTCCGTCAGTCTGGCTGACGACGCATTAATGCGATCCGCAACACTTCGGTGCAGCTCCTAGAGACTCACAGAGGCCCGCCGGCCGGTGCAGGGAGCTTGGCGGTGGAAATGATTGGCGTGCCAGGCCATGATTGACAAGCGCGTCTGCCAGATAGAGGTGGTTGGTGCGATATTGGCTTACCCCGTCTTTGGCAGGACAATTGACTTTTGTGGTTACATCCGAGCTCAACGTGACGAGATCGAGTATGCTGAAGCACGATTGGGGCCCGGCGACGTCATTTTCCTTGAGCTTCTCCTGGCAGATAGGCCTAGCGCGGGGGTTGGAGCGAAGGGCCGCAAATGCTCGACAGGGCTGACACAGGAGGAGCAGATTCCAAGAACAGCGCTGCGAACGCCTTTTCCACGGCCAAGTGCTCCAGTGCAGTGCAAAGAGAGCGCCGACAGCGTCCCAATAACAAAGCAGAACTACAGCTAGTGGCTGCTGTGCGACATGTGCAGCGCGCAGGGCCTTTTTTTAGGAGGGCCGGAGGCGGCGCGCTGTAATCTCAGTCGCGGACAGGCGAACCATTCCCAGGGAGGACATGCAAAAAGGCCGCGTCAGCTTCTGGACAGGCTTGGCGGCATGGCGAACCGACCAGGGGCAAATCACCCAACCGTTGAGAGAAGCAGGGGCAGGCCACCCTTCTGAGCATGGCGCCGCATCCGCAGCGGACAGATTGGGTTGTGGACGGGGATGGTGAGGGTGGAGAAGGGTGTCTGTCGAGTGTCGATTGTCAACGTCAAGACTGCAC
Organism: Phaeosphaeria sp. A1 3.1a; assembly: GCA_003501895.1. Taxonomy (NCBI): domain Eukaryota; kingdom Fungi; phylum Ascomycota; class Dothideomycetes; order Pleosporales; family Phaeosphaeriaceae; genus Phaeosphaeria; species Phaeosphaeria sp. A1 3.1a. Next base: position 3,885 of record QVXC01000404.1, on the reverse strand, counting down.
GCTACCGCACAAGAGGGCGACGGGGAGGGGCACGCGGGCGCACAGCAGCAGAGGTGCATGCCGTTGTTGAGACGACGGTGCTGTGTCTCTCTCTGAAGCGTCTGAAAACGTGATGCTCCCGCCGTATGCAGGGTGGCCGGGGGCTAGAGCTGATAGCGAACGCGCCCGCAGAGGCAGAGATAACACCACAGAGTGCCAGAGTGCATCCTTTCTTGAGGGCGACGGACTCCATCTTCTGCTTGCACACATATCGTCTCTGTTCATCCTGCACTCCACACCATCCATTTGACCCTGCCAGCCTGTGTCACCGCCGAGAATCTTCCATCGGAGCGGCGACGGCACATCTGTGGACTTTAGAGCACGCTTCGTGCTGGGCCGGGAGCTCCAGAATTTTTTGGTGGGTCCGTGGGCCCTTAGCGTCGAGTGGCAGTAGCAGGCAGGAGCGACCGCGCTGGGGGCCGGTATTACTGAGCGGCCTGCCGTCGTGCACTGCGTCTTTCTCTCTCCCAACGCCTCCGCCTCGCGCGCTGACAGTCATCTGTGTCCCAGGGACAGTACACTCGTTTCACCCACCGCTGTCTTCGCTGTTGCTGCACCCACCGCCCACGCTCCCTCGCCCTGTACACTCGCGGTGCCGCGCACACAACACCAGGCCCGCCCAGCACCCGACGAGCCCCTAACCAGACGCCGCCGCCTCCACCACCGATGCGATAAGCAACACGCATCTGCCCGCACAGCACCGCACTGCAATTCTTTGCACCCTCCTCCACCGCCCCTCTCCCTCTAATTGCCCCAGCCATGCCGTCGTCGCGCTTTGACCAGGGCAAGCTGTTCATCCGGACGCGCTTCAACTACGAGAAGCTGCCCGGAGCAGACAGCCAGGCCGCCTCGCCGCTCCCGCTCTTCAGCTCCAAGTCATGGGGGCACAAGGTCCGCCAGCCCACCTGGGCGAACCGCCTGCAGCGCCCGCGCATGTCGTTCGCGCGGCTCCTCACCCTGGCCGTCACCATCGTCGTGCTCATCGCCATGCTCACCACGGGCATCGTGAAGCGACACAAGTGGCGCCAGCAACTGCGGCACGGTGAGGCTGCGAAGCAGTATCACTGGGAGCACTACCCTCGGTAAGCACGCGTCACGCCCGCAGCGTACGACCGTGTCGCTGACCAATGCAGATTAAACGGCTTCTTCAACGGTGTACGCACGCTCGTTCCCTATGGCGACTGGGTGTCCGAGCAGGACTACGTCAAGTACTCGCAAAGTCCCAATCCCGAGGACAACATCAAGCCCAAGTGGCCGCACATGTCCAAGGACAACAAGGAGCCGCCAATTGACCCTGTCGTCTTCGACCCCTACAAGTTCGACACGGCTGAGTACCTCAAGACCCACGACAAGGTCGAGACGTGCTACCTCGATGAGGACGAGAAGGTCGACCTCCCCGACATCTACGCGTACCCTGGTATCCCTCAGAACATGACTGCACCTTTCTTCGGCTCGTACGAAGAGATCGGCATGGACGACAAGAAGTGCTTCGACCGCTTCGGGCGCTTCGGACCATACGGCTACTCCTACTCGCGTGATGAGGGCGGTCTCGACATGGCCGGCAAGTCCGAGCATGGCGGTGCCGACAAGATCTGGAGCTACGAGAAGAAGGTCGACTATCGCAAGGTCAGCTGGGCGAAGGCTCAGAAGAAGTGCCACGAGAAGAACAAGCACCGATTCGAGAAGAACGCCACCTCCTCGAGCGATGACGAGCCACCAAAGAAGAAGCTGCCCCGCCACGCCTACATCCTTCGCACATGGACCGGCTACAAGTACAGCGACTACCAGATTCTGACCATCCGCGCCATGATCAACGAGCTGGCCCTCAAGTCCGGCGGCCAGTACGACGTGCACTTCCTCCTCCACGTCAAGGACGACAGCCTCCCCATCTGGTCCTCGGAAGAGATCTACCAGAAGGTCATCGAGGACAACCTGCCCAAGGAGTTCTGGGGCATGGCAACGCTCTGGTCCGAGCAGCAGATGCGCATGTACTACCCCGAGCCATTCCCCAACAACGTCTACAACCACGCCAAGGCTCCCGTCCACTCCGTCTACCGCAGCGCTCACTTCGCTCTCCAGTGGTTCTCCCAGGCGCGTCCTGAGTACGACTTCTACTGGAATTGGGAGATGGATCTCCGCCTCACTGGCTCCTACTACGAATTCCACAACCAGATTGGCGAGTGGGCCAAGAAGCAGCCCCGCAAGGGTCTGTGGGAACGTTCATCCCGCTACTACATTCCGGAACTGCACGGATCCTGGAAGAACTTCACCGAGATGGTCGAGGAGGAACTCTACAACAGCGACGAGAAGCCTGTCTGGGGCCCTCCCAAGTTTGAGAACACCGGCATGCTTCCCAGCCCACCCGAGACTCAGCCACCGCACTCTTACCTCCAGGACAACTACGAATGGGGAGTCGGTGAGGAGGCCGACATTATCACCTTCAACCCCATCTTTGATCCTGCAAAGACCAACTGGGTCTTCCGCGACGATGTTACTGGATACGACCTCGAGCTTCCCGAGCCGCCACGACGATGCGCCATCATCACCGTGTCGCGTCTGTCCAAGCGGTTATTGGACCTCATGCATCGTGAGACCTACCTCATGAAGCACCACATGTTCCCAGAAATGTGGCCGCCGACGGTCGCTTTCCACCATGGACTCAAGGCGGTCTACGCCGCGCATCCCGTCTACTTCGATCACAACTGGCCGCTCGAGGCGATTGACAACACCTTCAACAAGCCCCCAAAGCCGACCGACAGCGTGTTTGGCTGGGGCGAGCACAATCAGCTTGGAAACAGCTTCTACTACAATGCAGGCTTCAGCTCCGAGTGGTGGCGCCGCTGGTTGGGCTCCCGCGAAAACGACAAGGGTGGCCCAGCAGCGGAAGAAGCTGGCTCCGGCCGCCTCTGCATGCGTTCGACGCTCTTCCATCCTGTAAAGTATGAGAAGGGCTCAGAATGATTTCACAGCGCCTTTGAACGATAACATGTTTTAATCTGCGTACCTCACGGCGCCAGAGACGCGCCGATTGAGTTAGACCACCTCCTTTCTACTTCTCGCATACTCAGCGACCCTCATCTTTACACACTCGGCGCTTGCATCATCGGACGGCGTTTGATTTGGCGTTTGTTGCATCCATCATGCATTGGACTTTGTACATTGGGGAATTTTTCTTGTCGTCGCTTTCTTCCTTACATTCAGCAGTATACCTTGTTATTCTACAACAACACAAAAGTCGACGGAAGTGTAATTAGCCGGCATCTGGCATCCGCTCTCTTTTCTGCGCGGCGGCGCGCGCGTTTCTCTTTCAAACATACATCGACTGGCGCCATACACAGGTTGTGGCAGAGAAAAGCCATGTCGATGTTAGTAGTGGTGTTTCATTCGCTTCGACCATGATTTCTGGCGTTGGCGATTCAGCATGTGGAAATGTGTAGATGAAGGGACTATTAGGGAGCAAACTCCTTTATGCGAGCCCACGATGGTAATTGGGTAGTGTGGTTGTAGAATTATTACGATGCAATTGAAGATAATTACAATCATGACATGTTCTTGGATTTGAGTCACGTGGTTTTTTGGTTCCAACTGGAGAGGCTGTGAGTTGTCGTATGCATTCTTATGTGCACCTAAATAGTCGTCTATATCATACAGGACGTGTTCCCACGGTCCTCATCCATCCAGCAACAAACATCGTCAGTCACATGAGACCCCAAGTAACTACCCTACAAGGCAAGCTAAACGCCATCTACCTGTATAACGCCAGCCATGCTACAAGACCAAGACCAAGACCGCATTCCATCCATCCCCTTCTTCTCTTCACCCTCCCATCCCTACCCCTTACTATCC
>QVXC01000403.1:0-30972 GCA_003501895.1 Phaeosphaeria sp. A1 3.1a | reverse complement strand
GCATACGCCCCGTCAATAGATGTCGGAGTCCTGCCACAACGGAAGGTCGACGCGATGGACGGGATACTCTGCCGAAGACATGCACCCGCATATGCACCAAGCCGCCGTAGAAGCAACTTTTGAAGCGCCGAAGAACCCTGGTACAGACGCTGCGTGCCATTCTTACAGACGGATATACGCGACGTTAAGCTCCCATGTCCATCATGCTGGCACATTCCGGGACGGCTGGATCGGCGTCGCAACCCAACTTTCGCGAGCTCGGTTCCATCAGTATTGGGCCGAAAATATATTGGTCGATCCCGGTCAAGTCTTGTCACGTTTCGAAGACCATACCTTACCTTATCGAACAAATACGTGTCTCGATAAGTATAGATTGCTGCCCAAGCTTGAGGCGACAGGCGTAAGGCAGGGGTTGCGTGTACCGCTCGCTTGAAGACATTCGCATCATCGACAATTCGTCTTTCGAGGAACTTGTCCCTCGTCTGCCTCGGCCATTGCCATGAGATGAGAGTGCAGACTCCGATGCCGGAATTCTGAGGATGTAATGATCAGAAAACTGTTAATACTGGATTTGAAATCTTCGACACATTGGTACTGTTCTAGGCCTTTTGGGTATGCCACCGGATCGTTGCGTATACTCCGGCGTTCAACTGGAGCAAATGTACAACTGCCGGAGAGCTAAGGGCGGGTCGTGTTGAGCTCAGTCTCGTAAGCTCCAACAGCAAAGGCGTCCTTGATGATATCTTGGCAGAGTGAATGGCCCCAGCAAGAGATGCCAGTACAAGACGTGCATATTCGGCACGATTACACAAGTTGTCTAGTGCTCTTTTGGGTTGTGTACCACCAGTCTCGTAAAGCGACAGCGGCATGTGGCGGTTGGCATACGAGCGCATGTGGACGTTCAGCCCAACATTAGCAAAAAGGACCGACTTCGCCAACAATGCCTACAGCGGGACATGTCTGCGCTCGATCTTGCAACCAACTCGACGTCGGTATTATGGACCGAGATCGGATATCGGTGTGTCCTTACTCTCGAATGACTGGTGTCGTCAACCCCTGCAGGTTGGATATCGTCGTGAGGTATACGACTGCCGAGCTGTAGCAATGTGGCACTCGCGTTATGTTGTGGGCTGACATGTCGTACCATACCGTTCTCAGGATCAAACGTCGTTTGGGACCATCATCGGCAAAGCTCACGCTTCCCCGCACGACTCAGGGGCCAGATTCTCGGACGAGGCTAACACCGCCACGTTTCGGCCCTTCGATGTATCATCGGATGCTTCCGAGCCTTTCAAGCATCACCATCCAATTGATGCGTCAACCAACATCCTTCCTTCTCTTTGCCTCGTTAACGCTGGTTTGCACCCAGCTGGCCTGATCCTGGACCACGGACTCATGTTGCTCGAATGTATGTCCTACCGATGAACTCTTCCCAGCTCTTCCTTGTATTGTCCGACCACTTTGGACATGGCCTTCCGTTTCTGCCGTTGGATGTGACTGAGAGACATTGTCCTACCGACGTCCGTGTCCCTCATGGGTTCCTTGTAAGATCTTGCGCGCTGTGGCATCAGGGCTGCCCTGCCTAGCATGCCACCGATGATAATGGTAATCAGAAACTGGATATCCGGAGGACAAACGTCTGTTCAGACATGCCTGTTCAAGAGTCGGAGTCGGAGGCAAGCCCTCCCTGCCCACCGCGCTGTCTGCTACCCTCTTGCCAAGTCGCTTGGTACACGGGCTCTGTACCAGCTGAGCATCCTCCTGTATGCATCTTGATCGCTGAGCTCATCTGCGCCGCCTGGTAAACCGGCACAATGTGCTACAGGCCTAAGACCTAAGACCGCGACGTCCGTGTCAGGCATACCACGTTAAAGAGGTGTAGAGCGCGTACAGTATCACCACCGCTGGCGAAGCTCCTGTTACTTGTTGCTGTCTCGGCGGCGCAGGGCGGATTTACCATGGTGATGATTCGTGCGCGTTCGAAGTCCGTCGACCTGCCGTATGCGAAGGATGGGTGTTCGTGGCACCGGGGCGAACTGGACAAGCTGAAGGACAATGTGCCGTGTCGTGTCAGTCATTTGTTGGCCCGCCGCCATCCGCTGTGGATGCTACCGTGGTGTTGTGCTTGTGGAGCTGGAATCGAGGTGCAGCAAACTGGCCGCCGTTCGGAGCAAGCTGTCAATGGCGAGCGGCCAAGACATTCTTCAGTACAGAATGCCATGCCATATCCACCATCTCTGTCTCTGCGTCCGCGGTGGACTGTAGCCCATTGTTGCGCCCGTGGGCGTGGTAGGCAAGGTGCAGCAAGCTGGCCGCGATCTGGAGCAAGTCGTCAGCGGTGCGCACGGAGAAGAGCATGGCTATGTCGCAGATGCTCACCATCAATTCCTGTTCATCCAGCGGCTCCTGAAAAGGCGTGGTTTTCGTCAACTCGAGCAGAATGTTCAAGCCTTCGCCGCAAGGTCGATTCGGATACGGACGTCGGTGCATCGCGAGGGCGTCGTGCGAGGTTCTCCGCAGTCTCCGGGGAACCTTCAGGAGCTCTGTATCTTCAGGCAGCTGTGCAATAGCATGTCGCCCTCGTTCCGCATAGGAAGATGTCGTGGTGGTAAGCCGCTGCCGGAGAATGCACTGCTATACCACGGCGAGCATCACCAGCTCCCGCGGCCCGTGCGCCCCACCACAGCAGCGCCTCCTCGCCGTGCTCGATGCAGGAAGGTCTGGCTGAACTGCGAGGGCTGGCAAAAGCAGCTGCTTGGTGCTGTCAAATGCAGCCGCAGGCACAGTCGATGCTTGCCGAAGACTCGTGCGATGTAAACCAAGTACATGGCCGTGGCTTTCTGCGAGCTGTCTGCGAGCCATGAGCGGCGACTCGCCTGAAATGATCAGGAGGGCGCAGCCGGTGTGATGCATCATGGACATGTAGATCGAGCACCTGTCCATCTCTCGCTTTGAAAGACATTTGATATCAAGGCCATGAGTTCTGCGCGCTGTCAGACTATCGCTCTACCATGTTCATCTCCGTGCGAATGTCCGTCCGATGTCTTTCACAAGATCCTGTGTACCACACAAGATCAAGGGAGCCATGTACGAGCTTTTGGAATACCTTGCCGCCCTATGCATAAATGCCTCTTCTGGACAAATTCTCCAATTCTTGGAACGCGGAAGTATGAAGGCGTTTGGCCCAACACTTCAGGTAGCTTCGCGAGTGACCGGAAGCACCCTCAGCTCGAAGTTGACGAACACATCACGGCTGGTTCGTCCACTTCATTTGGTTCGACCAAAAATGCTCCATACAAAAATCCCTCCGCCCGATCCTCAGCCGACTCTTCTCTTCATCAATCGTCCTGGGTGTGCTTCACTGAAAACCTTGTCAAGAACCAGCCGGGTCTCAGCAAAGCACATGAGCCAGAACATGTAACTCAACCTGCAATATCCCCCCACTGAATGAGTTTGGCGACGCTGCAGCGGGCAGGCATGAAGAGGGAGCGAGCCAGAGCGGCCCTCAGCACCACCCCATCCTTCAGTGTGACGGACAACCATGTCTTAGACGGCCTTGAATTACACCCCTTCTTAGGAGAGATGTCTCGCAGTGCACATCATCATTGAAGCACCTCGCCAGGGGCCAAGTTGACTGCCACATGTCCCGACCTGGGCTCCGACGCGGCTCAACTCCCTGATCGTCTCAATCATCATCGTACCCCGCGAATAACATCGACATTGTTCTACACAAGAGCCGTGTCTCACAACCCCTAATCTTTGGGTACGAGCTCGCCTGAATCACCCAGGCCATCTCGTGACATGGGAGGTCATCTTACGGATTTACCTGTCGCAGAACAAGTAGACTGGCAGTCCCCTTGGACATGAACAGAAGAGATCATAGCAGCGTGCATGTCACGAGGAGCCTCATCGACGCCTGGGCTGGAAGTCATGGCACCGTCGTCTAGCTCTCTGATGCCCTTGTCCACGGCCACTGGCGCATGGCCACGGGACCTCGCAAAGCCTCACGCCGCTGTCCGCCCTGCAAGCCGCTGACCACCCTTTTGAGCTTCTGGGAGCTTCCCGCAATATAGTCCGTCCCTCTGTAACATTTGGTCCTGTATTGACGCCTCCTGATAATGGCCCGGGGAACTCCTCGCGAAGCCCTCTACCTTTGGACCTCGACAACCAAATCACCCAACGGCCCCTGCCAGCCATATAGCCTCTAGACCGCACGTAGTCCTATCCAGTATCCTCCTCGCGACTTCGGATGATACATTAACGGATCTGGAGGCTGCCACTGCCGTCGCCATTCACTTTCTGTGTACTTCCCACACCATCCTCGTCGCTCGACACGAGATCGCTACCAGACCCTCCGTGCATCGATTTCCAACCAGCTGTATCCCAATGCCAACTACTTGCGTCTCCCCTGTCCCAACCAGCCGTTCCACGCTCCCTAAATCCCATCAACGCGAACGATACAGCCTCTCCCCCCGCTACTCACTCCCAATTCGCTGAGTCTCGCTATGAGCACTTCAAGTTTGGAACGAATAAGACGCGCTCGCTACATCTTCCCGCGGAAGGACTATCACATCCCTAACCTACCTTTGCTCAAGCCGTTCACCATATCGCCTCCGGCCTCGTGCAGTCATGACGATTATCAAGACTTAGTCGTGCTGCTTCTTGCACGACTCGTTTCCTCATCGTGAGGAGATTTATTAGCAAGGAAGCACCGCTGTCTACCTCATAAACGACTCCTCCAGCTCGCATCCGTCAATCACCACCATCAAAGGCCCAGGATCGAATGCATTGCTATCGGAGAAGCCATGTCAAGTCAGTCATCAACACCACAAAGTCACATCACGAAGCAAAAGAGATGAGCATTTTTGAGTAAAGCTCTGAATTCGTTTAGAGAAAGGAAATTTCCGTACATGTTTGACCTAAAACGGTGCATCCATGAGTCCATCACTTGATCAAAGATCGAAGAGAAAAACAACCGAAACTCGAACCCAGATCATCCCGACAGCAGTCCAAAAAGACAGCAACACTCTAGTGTGCGCCCACTATGTATACCCCAGTGAATGTCTTACCGAAAGAGCTGGACAAGCATGTCGAGAACAGGTCGAGAATAAGCCGAGAGAAGAAAAACAAAACATGGGAAAGGGTACTTGACATGCAAGGCAAGCTGCCAGAGCGAAGCTCTTAGTTGAAGGGGTTGGTGAAGACGTCGGTGACAGCACGGCCAGGACGAGAGTAGCCAGCCGACATGTTGAACGAAGGGCTGCCGTGAGCGCGAGAGCCAGGAGTTGCGAAGCCGAAGACATCAGTCTGACCGGAGCCATAGGCTGGACCGCCAATGACACCAACATTGGATGGCATGGGCTGAGCAGCAAATTCCGCGAAGTACAGACCGAGATAAGTCATAGGGATGTAGTCGAAGGGAATGCGGCCACCGCGGCCTTGTCCAATGAGGCTGGTGTACCAAATTTCGATATCATGCTTCGTCGCTTCGGAGAGATCAGCCAGGGGTAGCGGCGCTGCACGCTGGCGACCAACTTGCGAAGCTGCTTGAAGAAGATCGCGGGGAGTGCCACGATCGTAGCCACTACCACGATGACGGTGCTCAGCGTTGTTTGAATAGCCGTGAGGGGGAAACAAACCGATCGTACGCGCGCTGTCCATGGAACGCTGGAGCTTTGACAAGTTGTCTGGACGAGGGAATGACTGCTCGGTGCCGATAGAGCGGCGCTTGCCGTTGACTTCAGCGTCGGTGGAGGTGATGAACAAGCGAGGACGGCAGAAGGATGTCTCTTGCATGACAGATGAGTTGCGAAACTTCTGGATCAAAGCCTCGCGGCCTTGGATGGTGGCGTAGGAGATCTCGGCTGCCTTGTTGGAGCGGAAGCCAACCCAGCAGCGAGACTCGATGTTGTCGATGAGCGCAATCATGCCGCCGACGTTGGCAAAGTTGATGAAGGCATAACCGACGTTGCAGGCGGACTTGAAGTCAATGCGAAGGTACATGAAGTCGTATGTACCGAAGCACTGCTCATCGAGGACTGCCTTGAGCGCGAGCTGGGATAAGGTTAGCAAAGAGTGAAGAGCAGGAAAGATGTGACATACCCAATCCATCTTGTTGGGAATGTTGCGCAGCATAATGGTAGTGCGAACATCACTGCCGTCAAGAATGCGATCGCGGCGGACACGGTTGTGTGCATCAGAAGGATGACGGTAGACCGGGGTCGACGGCAGAGGGTTCGGAGCCGCACGGTAACCAACGAGACGGCCTTCATCATCCATGCGAGGCTGGGCACGAGAAGGCGAGTCCAGACCACGCTCTCCAGTCCAATGGCCAGGGTTGACCGTGACCCACTGAAAGGTGTTCTGCAAAAGATTAGCATGGAAGCAGGGTGTGGGAAGGAGAGCAACATGCCTCGGCGTTGTATCCCCAGACAGAGTCGATGGCAAGACTACGAACAGCGCGGTTGGCAGCATCGACACCGTGGAACTCGATGCGGAAGTGCATCACGCTCTTGTCGTCGTTGGTAGCGATGTGGGCGACCTTGCGGACCGGGCCGAACGCCTTGCAGATGTCTTGGACGGCGCAGATGGTCACACAGTAATCGATCTCGGTGAAGTCGTTTGACTCACGATCTGGATTGGGATCGAAGAAGATCGAAAGCTTCATCTGACCTTCCAACTCGTTGAGGTTTGCCGTCTCCTGCGACTTGGCCACGGCGTACTGGTAGGCTGAGACATACTCGACGGAGAAGCCTTGCTGCTCAAGGATGTCTTTGCCTTCAGCCGAATCGCGCAAATCGTCGTAGCGCAGGAAGACGCCACGAGTGTAGACGGGAACGCAGGTGGTGAAGCACGCGTACTAGATGGTGGTCAGCAAGGTCGAGTCGAAAGAAGGGAGAAGAAGAGATGGGGACTTACCAGCTTCATCTGATGCTGGACAGTAACGAGCTCGTGGTCCATGTCGGTGCCAGCATCTGTGCTGTCGGGAAGCTGGGTGACAAGCTGGCAGCGCGAGATGTACTGGGGAGCGTCTTCGGCAATCTCGTTGGACCAACCAGCGTTGACACGCGCCTCTGGCTGAGGAAGGACCATGCGCTTCTCGCTGAACTTGGGGGTAGAGACGACGTTGGCGCCCTTGCTGCTGACGTTGCCGCGCTGGTGCTGAGCGTTGCGGCCCAGCTCTGGCGAGTAGAGGGTGGGGTCAGTACCGGCGAAGGGGCTGGACGCCGCGTGCCCAGCGGACGACGACGGTGAATGGGTGGCCGACATGTTGAACGATGGTGGGATGTAATGTACAAGTGATGTACAATAGCGATGGAAGGATGTTGAAGAAGGTGAAGGTCAATGACCAAAGATGATGGTCAATGGAAGATGGTCAAAGCTCAGACAAGAGATGCACTGATCAAAGACGTGGGAGTGGGGTTGAGGGCGGAAGAGGAAAAGAGGTGGAAGGAGCGAGGGTGAGGGAGCCTTAAGTACCTGAGCTCCAACGCTTCGGCCAACGACGCTATACCGATCCAGGCATCACAGTGGCAGAATTTGCTCGCACAGAATCTCTCATCGCTCACTCGAGCCCGAGATTACCGCAAAGAGTATAGAGGGCCAAGTTCTGGTGGTGGGTGGGTGTGAAGGATGGACCCCACCCCTTGCCGGCTGGTGTGGCCGAACGGGAACAGCTGGGGGCTCAAGAGTGGCATCACGAGAAAGCCCTCGTCGAGTTGTCCCTTCGCGTCTACTCAGATCGCCGTTCCAAGTATGGTGTTGAGCGTGCATCCAGATTGCAAGACGGCTCTTGGTCTTGGTGTTCTTCCACGCCTCGCTAGTCAGACATCACGATGGCGGTTGGTGGGGCTCATTGGACGATTGGTGCGAGCACGTATCCTTACCGCCTCCGGCACTCTCCGGCTGGGGAAGGAGCTAGAAGGACAGGGGTAGAGCAGCAGGCAGGAGCAGCAGCGGAGAGTGAGAGGCGGAGATGGGTGTAGGGAGGGGCATGAGGCAGCTCGCGAGAAGGGCATGTCTGGATGTCAAGGGGGACGTGGAAGAGTTGAGAAGACTTGCTGGATCTCAGCAGAGCTTCGAGACTGGCTTCGGCAGCTTCGAAGGCGTTCAATTGCTCTGGAAAGCTCGTGAATTGCATGTGTAGCCATCGAGATGCACAGTGTGAGACTCGAGATCGAACGGGCAGCAAGCAGCAGCGTGCTCAGGTCTGGCTGCTACGGCACGACGATGAGAGGCACGGGGCGTTACGATTGCTGAGACGTCGCTGAGAAGCGTCGTTGACTATGCAGAAGAGGGCTCCATAATCTTCGAAGCCTGGCTGGTGTACGAAGCGTGGGCGTCTCGAGATCTCCAGACATGTTTGCGTGGATGTCATTGGCGGCATGCGTGGCAGGCGCGACCGCGACCACAAGCGAGGGGGGGGGGGCAGCGACTCGTCCAGGCTCGCTGTCCGCTAAGACAATGGCACAGAAATGGGGTCATTAGCATGTCTGAACAGTCTCTACAAGTCTACAACGTTGGAGGGGAGGCTGTGGTGCTCGCAGTCGTCCGCCTGCCTCGAGCGAGCGCCGAGACCACGCAGCGAGTTGACGAGCTCAGGGAAGCAGTTGGAAGCTCCCATCATCATCAATTTGGTCATGTCAATAAGCATACGAAGCGAGAAGCCCGCCTTGCTCCGCGTTGTCTTCAGAGGTGAGTCGCGACATCGAGCGTGTTGCAGCTGCCGCCAAAGAAAGAGCCGCGGCAGCAGCAACACCACTCTCAGACGTGATCGTGGCGGCAGCACGCGTGATTTCAACGGTAAGCATCAGAGATGTACCAGGACATCACGGTAGGTCATTTCAGCGACGAGCAGCCTTCCCATACCGCTGCGTGGCGGCTTCACGGTGGTCTCGCGACGTTCTCGCCGCCCACAATAGCGGCGAGGAACTACAGCCTGCGGTATTCCGACCTCACGATTTCGAGCCATCTGAACAGAGGTCCAGGTCAGCCAGGAGCTCGGGGCAAGCTTCTGCGACTCCAAGCGGTGCCAAATACCGTAGCCTGGAGAGCCTCGTGGCTTTCTCTCGCCGTCAGCGTCGTCCGTATGAGCATTGAATGTCTACAGCCTACAGTGTTGCGATCGACTTGATCTTTGGGTTGAGGATCGACACCAACTGAGTCCGTTGGCCCTCTACCTCATCAGTAACCATGTCATCTGAGCAAGATCCCACGAACAAGAAGCCACGGGGGCCTGGAGAATCCACCAACGAAGGAATGCAGAACGAAGCCGCGAACGAGCCAACACTCTTAAGTAGCACGTCTCACGGGTCCAGCAAGAAACCCATCTTCGATCGCAATGACATCGAGCATAGCTCAGAGAAGCACGACTCTAGTACTGCCGGCACTTACGGCGGGGACAGTGAGAGTGGTTTCATGGTGGGTGGGTCCTCAACTTTTAGGTCCCCATCATCCTCCGTCTTTGGTGGACCTCACGTTGCTGATGCCGGTGACCGCGGAAAACCCCCATCGGAAGGTGTTTCACGCGATATCCTCAAAGGTGTCTCAACCGATATCTTCCAAGGTGTTTCACGCGATACATCTCTCCTCACCTTCCTTCTTACCGACGATCTAAAGTCGCGTTACGATATCTACCTTAGAGGAGATGTCAGAAGGACCACCGACAACCTGCTCAACTTCATCCAGTCAGTGTTTGAGAAAGAGGTCGTGCCTGCTGAGAATCGTTGGAAGTCTGATAAAAAGAAGCTAGAGTCACGGGTCAAAGAGTTGGAGGGTCTACTTGGAGAGAGTGGACGGAAGAATGAGCGTTTCGAGAAGCAGGTTGCGCTGTTGGAAGCGAAGCTGGAGCACATTCATGAGGTGAGCAGGGAAAAAACGGACGAGTTGGATGAGGAGGTGGGGGCATTGACGTTGGACGAGACGAAGGAGATAGATACTAGGTCGTGAGTAGGGTAAGCAGTTCATGATGATTGCTAGATTTAGATGTTTCTATCACTTATTGCTCTAGTCTATTCTGCGAGCTCCTCGCATAGTCTGAACCTGGGCGTGATGTTTCGTTGCAGGATGTCACTGTTAGACGTGATCGATGTTCATAGGATTGTATACCGTGTCTTAAAACTTCTACATCGACGGACTTCTTCAAACATGTGACAATGAATCTGTGAAAGAGCAAGCGGGCCGGCAAACAGGCAGACGGTTCATTATTCCTGTATGCAAAGAAAGTTTGTGATCTCTCCCTCTTGACTATATATGATCTGCACGCACCACACCGTATGTTCTCTTTTCCATCCGCAAATCGACTCAAGACAACAATTGCTCGCGCCCTAGCACAAATTATCGCCTCATTGATTATGTCTTCCATGTTGGAGCCAGAGAACACAAGACTGCAAGACAAAAACGACGCTGTCTACGAAGAAGCCTACGGCTCCGCGACAGCTGCGTTCAACCCAAGCAGTGGCAAGTTCAACATTTCGACGGATCGCTCATCCAAAGTCCGCGACGAAGACATCAGAGAAAAAGCCAAAATCCACTCCCAGCCATCCGTTATCGCTACCGTTCAAGGCGAGACTTCTGGCTTTCCTCTTCGCCTCCAGTTACTGCGGCTCCACGATGGCATGGTCAATAATGCTGAGACGCAGTCTGATGATCTCCCGGTGAGCTCCGAACAACTCATGACCAAGTTGCACTTCCATCGTCACAGGTCGGTCGACTTTTCCAACACGAATAATGCCTTCTTGAAGCCACACAGTGCTGGACCCAATGATGGCAGACTGCCTGATATCTCATCGCTCAAAGACACTCGCTTGCAGGAGCAAAAGGACGCAGACACTACGACAATTTCCACTGGGGTCGCCTACATTAGTCAGTGCAAAGAGCATGCAGCTACTGAAAAGATGAGAACATAAAGCCAGGTGAGTTCCTCAGTAGCAAGGCCAAGTCCCAGGCCACAGACTCCACAGATAGCGCCGACAAGATCGTAGAGGAGCCTAATACATCCATCAAGGGAGAATTACCCTCCACGTTCAACGCCGGAAATGTAGAAAACATCTTCAAATTCGGATCATTTCCAGTCACAAACCAAACTCAGCCTCGTAGCACCAAGGACACTACCCCTGGAATGTATCAACAAGTCTCGTTCACAAATGCCGGTCCGTCTGGAGTAAAGGATACCTTCTCTGCCCCCGTCGCCAACATGTTTCCTCAAAGCACTGAACAGCCAGCGGCTGATTCCTCCTTTGCCAAGCCCAACCCTTCGACGATGGGCCTGGAAGAAGCCATTAGAAATTTGCGCAACGAGCTCAACGACAGGATCGCGACTATATTGTATTTCGCGCAGGAGCAGAAGACAATGGAGGATCAGTTGGCGACATTCGAATGGCACGCAAAGGTGGAGAAGTTGGAAATCGATTTGCTGGAGTTGAGGGCCGAGTTTGAGCAGGCGAAGGAAGAGGCGCAGGAGAGGTTCGAAGACCTGGAGGAGACTGTGGTAGTATTGTTGGAGAAGGCGGAGGAGGAGGAGTAAGTCATGTCGAGTAAGATGAGGGAGCCAGAGTGCGTAATTTTTGATCTTGGGAATTATGGACATGGTTAGGATTGAAGAAATATCTCAAGCTCGGAAGTCAGAACAAAGTTCAGTAAGAATGTCGCATTGGAATCTTCTGATCAGTTGATTATGTGTCGCTTATTGGGTATTGTTTATCGATTATTGGGTATCATTTGTCGTTTCTTGGGTATATCTGCCGATGTGTGTGTGAACGACTTGGGAACGATCAGATGATGCGTTCAATTGTTCATGGTCCATCAAATGCCGTTGTGTATTAGTGCATCCTACGCCAGTAACGACCGAAAAGCATCCATTAGCGCCTCGCCTCATTACTCATGTGTGCGGTCCATTCCATAGACTCCATTCGCTCACGTAAGTCGTTGAAAGGAATGCCCATAATGAAAATATCACTCCCCAGCCTTCTCGAGCGCCTCGCTCGTTGCTTTCTTCAGCATCTCGCGATCATCCGCACTCATGTGATCGACCTTCTCAACCAGAAGCTTTTTCAAGAACTGGTTCTCCTTCTTCAGCCCATCGTTTTCCTTCTCCAATCTCTTAGTGCGATCCTGCATCTCGCGGGTCGACTCGACAAGCTGCTGCTCACGCTGCTTTTTCTTCTGGCGGAAACGCGCGGAAGCTGCTTGGTTGCGTTTACGCTTGTCCTCGTCTGCTTCGACAATGATCGGATCGGTGATGAGATGAGGATCGGGGCTGGTAGCCGAGGAAGTGGAGGTGGCGTTGCTGTCGGGGTATGGCGTACGATATGCGTTCATGCTGTAGTTTGGGGCAATTGGAGAAAAGCCATTGAGCTCATCGAGCACAGAAGGGTCGTGCTCGTATTGGTGGGAAAGCGGAAGGCCGGCCATGGCGGGCAGCGTGTATTGCAGCTCTTCGAGTGGGTGTTAGCTCGCATGTCAGGACCTGGCGGTGAAGAAACCAAATGGAATTGGTAGCGGCTGTCCTTTTGACCGGCAGCCAATTGCAATAGCAATGTACCACTGCAACACACCTTCCTCTGTGGACAATGTTGGCAGCGGTGCATGCAGTCGTCAGGTCACGTGCTCGCGGTCTGGCAATTCGCTTCCGAGCACGCAATCGGACCGACGTCTGACGACATACAGAGCCAGCGACCCAGCAACGCGGGTATTGCGACCACGAGCAGAGACTGGAGGGATTGACAGGTAGAATAGAAGGGACAAGGGAATAGATAGCGCTGATGTTGGATTTCCGTGGTGCGCAATGAAACAGATGGAGCAATAAGCTTACCGGACGAAGTGGTACCGCTGCTGTGCA
This sequence comes from Phaeosphaeria sp. A1 3.1a, assembly GCA_003501895.1. Taxonomy (NCBI): domain Eukaryota; kingdom Fungi; phylum Ascomycota; class Dothideomycetes; order Pleosporales; family Phaeosphaeriaceae; genus Phaeosphaeria; species Phaeosphaeria sp. A1 3.1a. The sequence continues at coordinate 18,134 of QVXC01000403.1, read as the reverse complement.
ACGCATAGCCATAACCGGCGTGCGCGTAGCCTTCAGGTGGTATCTGCAGAGCAGGCGGCAGTGCACGGTAGTCGTGATCGTGATAAAGTCGTGTCGCATCAAGTGTGTCGTAACTGTCAGGTCCAGACAAACTGTTGATAGTTAACGCGACATTCTCCAGCACCGCCGCAACGCAGCCTCTTACCTCCCACTCGCAGACACGTCGATGTAGGTCCGCTGCCCAAATACTTGCTGAGGATGGGAATCGGACATAGTCACTCTCCATCGGCAACATGCGTTCGGCTCGTCGTCGAGACTTCCGAGTCGTTGGCTTTCCGATGTGCGCAGGAATGGGTGATGTTGATGGATTCGTGGTTGAGCTCAAAGCCGGTGTTCTGGGGTGTTGATGACCGATGTTTCCGCGGCGCATGTGCGATGATGTACTGCCCTATAAGAACGACATGTAGCCTGCAGTGTGCCCACACGCTCCCGTGCGAAAACTTCTGTCCCAGCGCTGAAGTTGGCGATCGTGAGCGATTGCGCCATATTGCCTGAGTCCGAGGTGTGGACCTCCACGCTTTTACATAACTCGTCAGCCCTTGCAACGCCCGAAATCCCACTGCGGCTGTCCAGAACGTTTTCGATGTTTGTTGTCGCGTGCGCACTGCAGTTTCCAGGGGGTCCTGACGTGGGCAAATGATACAAGGAGGCGGAATCCGTCCGAGGCTGAACCACACTTCTTGCCACTTCAATCCCAGGAAGGGCTGATGCGCATGACATTGTCACAGCCTAGCCACCTCCTCTCATGCATTCCATTTGCTTGAGGTCGCAACAGAAAAGCCGTTTGTCGTTCGTGTGTTGTGCAGGCGGTTGGTTTCGCATTGTGAAAGGGAAGCCCGTCCAGCATGTTTGTCTTACAACCAAGACAATGTTTGCCGTGTGAGTCGACGAGAGACATTACGCGTACTAAATGTCCCAATGTAGGTGTATAAGACCGCCCGTCCAAAAGCTTCCGAGCAGCCAGAAACCACCACAGTTACCAATTACGAAGACACCAACACTATGTCTATCGCAACACACTACACAGCTCTTGGACTTGTACCTTCGGCGGCTCCAGAAGTCATTCGCGCAGCGTACAAGGCCCTAGCACTTATATACCATCCGGACAAAACGCTACATCTTGCAGCAGAAGAGCGAGCCTCCTACGCTGCAGTGTTTCGCGAAGTCCAGGAAGCGTACGATCTGCTGCGAAACCCGTCTCTCAAGGCTGCATATGATGCCGAGCTGACGCCCCTTCACCATGCCGCAGACAAGACACGTTCATCATATCAGCGCCGACCCTCGACTCGTTCAGCTTCTCGGGCGCAGCCTGCAACACAACGCAAGCGGAGCGTAAAGCTGACAACTCCCGGGGAGAAGGCTACGGTGCGTGCAAAGGCACGGCATTCGCTCGAACAACTTCGCGATCGGCGAACGGAGCGGGACAGTGCGGACGAGCAGCTAGACATATCTGGTCTTAGAGATATGGTTCACGTCTGGGAACAGCTCGCCGAGGAGAACATGTCGGATCCGGCGATGCGCGCACACTGTGTCATTCGTATTCACGAGTACCAGACAAAAATTGCCGCACGTGAGCGTGAGCATCAGGAGTGGCTGTCCAGGATAGCTACTGCAAAGCAGGAGCCTTCCACCATCCCTCAGAAGCACTTTGAAGCCTCCGACGTAGCTAAGGAAGCACACGCTTCCTCTCAAGGTGCTTCATCATCCCGTCCCACTGCCCCTCGCCCACAAGTGCGTCGTCCATCTCAGAAGCCTTCATCACAGCCCACCTACTCTTCTAGTGAACAGCGAGCCAAAGACCGTGTGCGGATTGACGCTGAGCGTGTTCATGCTGCTGAGGCTGCCGCCCGTTCAGAGTCTCGAGCGATGGACAAGGCTCAGCGCGAAGCAGCCAAACAAGCACACCTAGACAGTAAGGCTGCAGCTGTTCGAGCGGAGAAGGAAAACCAGAAGGCCAAAGCACAAGCAAATGCACAAAAGCATGCTGAGCGTATCACAAAGGCGCGTACTAAGGCTGGTGCTGCGCCTCTTGGATCGGTAGGTGCCAGTGTCGCCGCCCCTGGTAAGAGCTCTGCTTCTTCTCGTGCTGCCCCTGTAGACGCCACACCATCCAAGCCTGTTCGGGGATCCCTAGGGAAACTTTGCGGTAGCTGCGGTTCGGAGCATGCGACCTTTTGGGAATGGCGCATGTGCAAATCCAAAGCTCCCGTTGACCCTACAGCAGAGGAGCAATCTTTTCTGCACACGGTCTAACTCGAAGATGCATCTTGCTCATGACACTTCACTGACGTTGTAACATAATCCAGCTATTACATCATGTGTCATTGTCGTATGACCATGGCATGACGATGTGAAGCTCTTGTGACCCGTTTCGCTTTTCTTCGTAGAAGATCAATCGAATTTCCTTTTGCTTTTCCAACTCTTTCAAATGGCGTGATTCTGGTTGTATTAACAATGAACGCCATTGGCGATCCACGCCCTGCGGGGCCTGGTCCGGATCGGGCCTACACTCCTCTCTCCGTGGGCCAGCGTCCTCTGACGATCTGCCGGTAATAAAGTACCGATCAAAGAGCCAATGAAGGACGCATAATGCCAAACCTGGCGTCACGGCTCACGTCTGCGTAGATCTCCAAAGGCGCGAGATCTTGAGATTGACTGCCGAAACCGTCCATGCATGGTCCCTACGTTCCTATCGATGGCACCATTCCTTCATTTCGAGCAAGGCGTCACATGGTTGCTAGATTTGATAATCACACGGTTGATGCGGTGAAGATCAAAGTAGACTTGCGTGTGAGCTCCAGTTCTGCAGATCCAGGTACAGTACGTTGTTGCTAGGTAGGCAGCCTGAGGACGGTGGCCTTTTTTCGGGGTCGCTGCTGGTGTTTTGCCAAAGAACCACGTTCGCAACGTGATTCAGACCAAGTTTATGTCTGATGAGACTTCAGTGCCTCCGTCACCTGACTTCATGCGTCATCTTCCTTGGGTAAGACATCTTGTAGCATCCTGAGTGACGACGAACAATGCCTGGGGGCTGAGACCTCGTTGCCCTGCACCTTCGATTGCATGCATATCTTAGCGTCCGCGATGCATCTCGATGTTCTTTGGGAAGTCTTTCCCAATTCGGTGACGTGAAGCGACGGTGGTTCGATCATGTCGTTTCCAAGGTGTACTGTGAAGCCATCGCAGTCGAGTTTAACATATTCTTTGTCGGTCGCCAGCTAAGGAGTCAGTAGTCCAGAAGCTCGCGTACGCTAAAACAGCGCATGTTGTAGACGTTGACGCAACTGGGCGCAGATGGCGCCGCCGTATGTTTAAGAGTATTACCGGCTCGTCGTCCTCCGGCCCGTCGTGGGATCTTCAGATGAGTTTGACGTCGCCCGGAGTACAGAATCCGGATGCGGTTGCACTAGGTTAGCTTTTGGTTTGGTCTCGGCCGGAGCATCCCGCGACGAGCCGACGTATACCGATGGATGCAGGCATGCACGTCACGCGAACTAGATGTGCATCGCTTCAATGCTTAAAGCTTAATACGACTACACTTGGAGTAGACAGTGTAGATATGTTTTGTGCACGTTGTAAGTGCCCGTGCATATCGACATTGTCAACCATCCACAAGCCCAGCAGACATTCGGGTACCATAACCTGCATGAGGGAACAATGGCTAGGAATCAACGATACTGGGTTCCCATGCATTTTGGATGTATGATTAATCACTGGATAGCAAAAGAATATATGCAATATCATTCTCCAGTCTCGCACAAGATCTACACACATGTATGTGTGTGCAACTTCCAAAGCATCAGATCTTACCGAAGTTTCCGTAGCACAGTACATGTTGCATTTGCGCCCATTGCTATATTTGCAATTCATGCATTACTGCGACCCGACCTTGAGGCGTTAGTACAGCGGATATAATGTGAAATGGTCAGACGTTCAGCAAAATCTTAAGATGGTTAGATGTGTCTCCACTCATCGCGACAGTCTTCTAGGGTTTTTCCAGCAGCGTGGAGGTAGACGATCTGCTGAAAGGTTAACAAAGTCCTACCATGCCATATTGCTTGTCTTGCTGGACGCCCTCAAATTCACCGAGCGTGAGAGCAACTCAACCTAGCTGCAATGGAGACCAAGCGCAGAATCTCGAAGATGGGAAGTGCACATGGTCCCTTGATATGCTTGAGCCATGAGGGTCGTTCGCGCAGCAGATGAGACCAAGCCGGGGAAAGGGACAGCAGGCTCGACTCTCAATGGCTTGTATCGGTGTTCGTGCGGCTTCGGGGTGAACGTGCGTGTGCGCAACTTTCGATTTGGTGATCTTGCCTCCGAGTTTCCCCAGCGCAGCTTCGACTCAACCCACGACATCCACAACGCCTACCCAAAACACGCTCGAATTTTGCGCACACACAAGTCCAAGCCACTGAGAAAGCTCCTGAAGCGTCTCCTGTAAGTCAAATGCGCGCTGGCGCCGTGGTTTTGCATTTCTGACCGCTCCAGCAACCACCACCCCACCCAACCGCTCCACCCCCGTCTCTCGCCGCATTTCCTCATCCTGACGACGGTGCTCATGAAGAACACGAGGGCCGTGGCAAAGCTCCGCCGCGAACTGCCTGTCATCAGAATCGAAGAGGCCGCCGCGCTGGTGGAGGGCGAGGCTCGGCAGCGCGACATCGTCAAAGCCCGACAGTATCAAGACCGCGACCTCGCAGCGCTGCGTGATTTTCTTTCATACTAAATTGCCAATCCTCGCGTCTTGTCCGTCCATATCGCGCAGTGCATGACTCTGCAGGCGAGGATCGAGCAACGTGGTACCGCGATTGAAGCCATGGTCAAGAAGCTCAATCCCTGCCTGGAGGACCTGAAGGAGAAGACCAAGAAGCGCCACATTGAGGAGAAATTTGCGAAGTTCCTGCTCGACAGGGCGCAAAAGGTGGACGGAAGGGAACTGAGGCCGGACGAGGAGGGGCTCCAGGCCATGATCGTTGGTGACAAGCCGGAGTACGAGGTGGATGAGGAGTTGCGTAGTAAATCAGGTTACTTCGCCGTGCTTTTGAAGCCCGTCAATAACAAGGGTCGGATCGCTCGCAGGCTCGAAGGCTCTTGCCTGTTCATGTATGAGTGAGGAAAAGGTGGTCTGGTGGCGGTTCTGGCGTTTGGTGCATTTTGTCTTCTTCCATCTTCGGTGCCGCCATGCACCCTCACCTGACTTTGGCTTCTGGATATGCTGGCATTTGTGAAGACCGCTGGAAGATATGCTCTTGTATACTATAAGTTACTTGGTATTTGACACCAATTCATACCTTCATGCTCGTTGTTCAGTTCCACACACCGTCATCGGCCTGGCTCTTGGCATGATAATGCTCACACCAGCCTACTGCATGATCATTCTTCCCTGGGGATCCATCCACTACCTTCGGCAACGTCGCACCCCCTGCTGAGGCCATTGGCGAGGACAACAGCTCCACCACCGCGCTTTACCAGTATCAGCATGGCTTCGGCCGCGACACCGTCGACGATAGGTCGACAGCGACTCCACCCCGGCGCTCTACCAGTATCAGCTGATCCTCGACACCGACACCGTCGAAGATGGCACCGACCACGCCCAGATGCGTACTTCCGGCTCGACCAAGACCACCAGCAAGGACGCTGAGACATCGATCAAGAGGGAAGAGGATGAGGGAGATGTGACATAATACCCCAGCATGCTCCAGGCTCCCTCCACAACTACATGGCTTCCCTGGTCCCAGCTAGCGGCGAGCAGTGCATACCACGAGCAAAGTCGCTGACGCGCCCAGCGAGCAGCGGCTGAGACGCCTGTCATGGCTAAGGACGAGAAAAGTGGCGATTCGGCTACTGGGAGCACCTCCACAACGTGCTGGCGCTTTTCGAACATGAGTCTGCGCTTGAGGTACTACAGGATTCCAGTGCGTTCTGGATTAGGGGGCTCCTGCGAGCAGTGGTTTGGAATCTCAGGGACCTCAGGGTATCGGAAACGGGTGCTGTGGGCTCTGCTGTGCAGGTGTAACTTCTCGTAGCTTAGATATGTGGCTGAAACGTGGAAACATAGCTGAATCCGTCTCTGGTAAAGATCTGACAGCCCAGGAATGTCAAAGTATTGCGATGTATGCTGCAGCTAAACTCAAATCGCGGAGTCATCGATGTAACCCGGAAAACTGTACCTGGACGATAATCTAAACGACCCCAGCGAACGAGTCACAAATTAGAGATATCACAGTATGTGATGAGTGTGCAGTTGGAAGCACCATAGTCTTCAAAGAGATCACGCTCCCTGATAAGTCCTCTTTGATGAGAAATACTTCCCGTCCGTCGTTGAGAACGCCACTATCAACGACATCGCTGACGAGTACGCTACAGAAAGAGGTGCATGTGGGGCTGCACCCGCAGCCGAGAATAACGTTTATAGGCCAATTGTGAAATCGAAGCCATACAATCAGCTGCGTGACATCCTACTAAACGTTGACGCATACATGCTACGGTCTAGACGCATCGAAAAGCAAGCTGCGGCTCCCAGAACGTCAAAAATGGAGTCTACAAAGCGGGTGGGAGGTCGAAGCTGCGCTGGCTGCTGCAAAGCGTTCGTGGAACATCAGAGTGGAAGGCGGCTTAGCTGCAAACTCAACGCACCACAGAGCGCCTGGCAGCGCTTCAAGAAGCCAAATACCAATACCTAGAGGACCTGTGCTATGTCAAAGTCACAGGTGCAGTTGCCTGACGTGCGGTAGCGCTTGGGGTGTGCGGGATGATGCCATAGACTCGGTGGTGGTGGAAAAGCTGCAAAAAAGGCAAAAAAAGGCAAAAAAAGGCGAGCCCGAAAGACTCTCATACAGAGCCGCGAGACAGAGACCGGACTCGAACTGAGCGGTTGAGTGCCACTACGGTTCAGACTTAGCGAATTTGTTCAAACGGCCACACCACCAGACTGTCAACCCTTGTGGGGGCAAAGGACGAACAGAACTGTTCTCAATATATAGACCAGATGATCCTATTGTAAATCCAGCCCACGGGTAGGGGAGATGGGCACCGCGGGGACCAAGGCACGCGAGCTTGTGTTGATGTAGAGACAGTGAAGGCGCCTTAGCTCCGCTGCCTGCCACAACAACAACGGCGACGACAAGGGTAGAGCGGGGTAGGACCAGCGGGAGGGCTCCCCTCACACTCTGTGAGGCAGCGCGGTATGTCTCCTACGGCATGGTATGGCTTGATCCCTTAGATATGCATGGGTGCTGCAAGTCCGACTTAGTGAGCTGAACGGCACGGGCTACCAGCGATGCCATATGCAAATGTGTTGAACGATGAGAACCGCAAAGTAGCCAAGGAGCACAACGAGCTTTTTGGTATTCTCCATGACAGGTGGTTGGACGTGTTCATCCATGTTGTGTAGTTGAGCGTTACGAGCCCATGCAAAGCATATGGATTCCATGGGAGCAATATATGCAAACATGTCAAGCAGGCACGATGTAAGCCACGCAGCTCAAACTGTGATCGCCGCGGAGAGCATGCAACGTGTGAGACGGTGTTCTTTTTCGCTCAGGCAGGATGGAGGGCCGATGCGTGCGTTTTATGGCATCTTGCGACCATGACGATCATCCCGGCCATGCTGACATCCATACAGATCCAAGAACGCCGAAAGTGTTGCATGCCATTGTCTGGCCCAATTGTTTGGGTCTCACAGCGTATGGTGTTTCCAAGTAGCAAACTCGCTGTGCCCAACGCTCAGCCTGCCCATGCGAGGAGTTACCCGTGGGATCCTTGGGGACGCGGATGTCGTGCACTCGGAGTTGCAGGAATGCGTAGATCTGTATCTGCACTGAAGCCTTGCATATCTTTGCTATCTCAGCTGCGCGTTGTCTGGCATGGTGTTGGCCGGCTCGCAGACTTAGTGATCGGTCTTGCCCGCACCTCCACCACGACCGACCACCACACCACCACGCCGCCACTTTGCCAGATCATCAACGATGTATCTGACCCGCAGGAAGACCTCATCGAGCGGAGGAGACCACCTACCCGGCGGACGACCTGCACAGCACCCTTCGTGTGCCCACGGGAGACCGCAAGATCCCAGCATCCCAATGCCGCGCCCGGCTTTGGGCACCCACGACGACGAGAACATGGTATTGAAAGGCCAAAGAAAGGGCACAGTTGTAATCATGACCTTAAGCAAGCAAACAACTTGATGCGTCGCGGACGACGAATGCTTGAAAGCCGCCCGACCGACGGGACCGCTTCCACCAAGCTGGACCACAGCAACCGCCGAGGAGACCGCACCCGAACGACCAGCTACACGGCAGCTAAATCTCACGGAGGAATACAAGCTGGGCGAGGACGTAGGCATATGCTGCGCACCGGAGGACAACATATGCATACCAGCAGCCGGCTGACTTGCGACACGCCAGCAGCGCATCCACCGAGCACCGGGACGTCGAGCTGCACGCCAGCAGTGGACATCGCTCGAACCTCGCAGCATGGGGGAGTCAATCCTCGGCATCGGCCAGGGATCTCCTGAGGGGCCACCACGGCACGGCATAGAAGTACCATGGCGAGACTACAACCCGCCAGCGACGGCGCACAAGAAGCCTGAGCAACATTGATCGAACGTGCGGGATCACACTCGGCGGGGAACATCCCAAAAGCAGACAGCGTCTATGGAGAAGGCGTGTCCACAACGTATACCGGGCACCTTCGCGCGCGCGCGTCGTGCATTTTCTGGACCGAGACAAGAGCCGATCAGCCACAATCGAAGAGCCACCGTATCGCACGAGCACAAAGGAGGAGACGGCATGTCGGATACAATCCACCATCGAGAAGACGGCGACATGCGGTAATCGAGCTGACGAGCCAGCGGCAACATCGATAGAGCGACGAGCCAACAGCGCGCCGTCCGACGACGAGGTCCATAGAGCGGCGAACTCAGAGATAAGATTGGACCCTGAGAGGCGCGGCCTGTCTTCACAAACCATATACTGAAGTATGGAAGCGAGCATGAAGACGAGGGTTTCGTGGCCAAAGGTGAAGATCATGGATCGGTATGGAGGAATCGTCACCTCCTAAGAGCATTCACTATATATCTGGACCTCAGCTTCACAAAAAGTACTCGCAGCTCACGGGAACATAGAGCAAGATGCCATTTGAATGGCAAATGGCAAGATCCAAGGAAGAGGAAGACATGCCCAAGTGTCGTCTCAGAAACAACATCCAGACCAGGCAGGTGGATAAGTGATGTCTTCGGATACGACAACACATTCTGATATTCCGGGAACAACCCCGATACGGCTGTTTCGAGGCCCAATGGAACTGACGAGCATTCGTGCTGCGACTTCTGGGCTGTCTTCGACGACACTAGAGCTAGTCTTGCTCCCGAATCAAGTTGAAAGGCCGCCAGAGACAGGATACCAGATTTGAAAGAGCTGGGATAGGATATGACAGTGCTGCCAACGCAACCGGTAGACATTGCGGTGCAGAGAGATGACTCGAGACGCTGCTGGGTTGGTTGAAGAATGGACGATATTCAGGGTCTTTGGGCGTTTGGATCATCCTAAAGACTGCAAGCAACACGCGACGTACGCAAAAACGAGCAGTCGACGACTTGAGCGAGTCGAAAATTTAGCTTCCATCCCGAGGGAACGCTAAGGCAATCAGCGCTTCTTCCATTCCGTGGTACATCCGTCAGCGGTTGGCATTTCATCTGATCTGCGAGTATGAGGTAGTCGTTGAATACTGGACCACGACTGTAATGAACGAGACAGGGGCTGTCCGCGTTTTAATGTAACAGATCAATCGCGCTATGAGTGACAGCTCATGGTGCTGTACATGCATCGACGATATTCGTGGCATCCTGGCACAATGTGTGGCGGAGACATCAGGATCTGATGCAAAACCTCAAAGCCTTACGGGGTATGCCGATCGGCGCGGCCGGGCTGAATCGATTAGGCTTCTGATAAGACCAGGTCCCGTCTTTGTCCTGACAAGGAGCATATTGACGACATGGTTCGTCCCAGGCTGCTATTGATCGGGGGCATGGCACTTCGCAAAGTCGGGGTGAGACGGACCAGAATCAGACCGAGTGCTGTCCTTGAACTGGGAAAAAGCTGTCTCAACGACGGTCCTTTCGTTATTGGTTGGTCTTGATGACATTCAGGTCGGAACAAATCCCAGGTAAGATGCCCTTCCAATCTTCTATGACCATCATAGTGGGATGCTCTTGACTTATATCAGAGCCTTGTGTGCGGTGGTATCGAACGATATCTCCTTGATCCATTAAGTGAGCTCGGGGAGAATTTCTTCTTCTCCAGCGCCCGACGCCCAGAGAGCCCTGAGTACTAGAGGAGCCGCAAACATGTATGAAGTGTTGCGAAAATCGAGCAGCCCCAAGTCGATCCCACGCGATGCAAAAAGCATTTTGTATGAAGTCTGGCTACCAAGACTTGATGAAGAGGTCAGCCTTCTCCATCATGGAGTCTGCCGTTGGTCGGTAGCGAACATGGTCGCTCGCTGCGGCACGAGGCCAATGTTTGAGCAGACCATGATGATCTGCTTTATGGTCCATCCCTTTCTCAGTCGCGTCTATCATCCAAATCGGCTGACCAAGTCTGCCGGCGGATTTGGTCTTTGTGCTTTGCCTGGGATCCTCGTCTGCAGAGACGGCGTCCAGGTCTGGTCTGGAGCGTCCACATTGTACCTGCCTCTGCAATATCACATCATCGCGCGATAGATCTGCTCGAGCGCGTTCATTCTCGGTTCAGGACAAGCTGGAAGGCAAGGACATCGTGGGCCTCAAGCTGGTCTGCGCTCGCTGTGTCGCAACGCACCAGATTGACTGTTGCCGACGGTCCATCGTCGCCAACAGCCTGTGCACCATCAGCTCAGGTGGTAGATTGTCACCGGACGAGAGCCAGTCGGATGAGTTATTGCACACATATGACAGGGTGGCGTCTTCGACTCGACATAGAGGTCGAGGGCCATGTGTCTATCCTCCGTCTGAAGCGGCAGACCGCGTGACCTGCATTTGTGCCATGCAGGTCATCGCAGATGTATACTTTGTACAAGTACAGTGTTTCCGACACTTTTCAACCTCCATGATCCTGGGGATTATCCTTCTTTCCCCCACGGTCATCTTCGGGCGTGTCCCTCGATTCGGAGGATCGCTTGCGTCTTCGGGGTCGTGGCGTGATCCGGCGATGGATCAGCGCCAGGCTCTTTAGGTTTTACGAACAACGACGGTGTTCTCTTTCGAGCAGAATCAGCACTGTTTACCGTTCGCAGTCAGCTGCTAGCCGTGATAGGTCGTGTTGGTTGCGGCGCGGTCGCTCGAGGAGTCTCGGGGTGTGGCATTGGCTTGCGAGGAGGTGAGAGGATTGTGTCTGTGTCAACAGATGTCCAGTTGCTTTCTGCAGCACTGTCAGTCCTCTATGAATCACCAAGGAGGTGATTGCGAACCGTACGTTGGTGTGGTGTTCAATCGATGGCCGCCTGCTAACACGGAGATGCGAGCCCTCCGCCCAGCGAGACTGTCAAGGCCGAGTACAATATCCTCGAAGCTCGACTCCCTGAATTGCGACATAAACATGCTCTCGAAGAGCTTGTCAGGATGTGTCGACAATGTTCATTATGGTCGTGGTGGTGGGGCGGGGCGTCCACCGTTGCGGAGAAAAAGCAGCACAGGAGGCACCCGCGCGACCAAGGGCAGCAACAACCATCATCTAATATCATCAGTGTTTTCCGCTCACAATGCTCCTGTCGACGCGCTGTCGATGGACATCATCGCCGCCATCAAGGAGCATGTGCGTGTCATGTTGAAGATCGACTTGGAGGGCCTGACCAACTAGCTCCGGCTGCTCTTCCGGCCGCTTCGTATTCGCTAGATGTCGACCATCTTGATTCGCAATCGCAGAGCAGGAGAAGAGCCTCCCAGGGATATTGGCAACGAGCTCCGGATTGATCGGGGTCATTTGTTGATGTCGTTCTGATGATGGGGTGTTGGTTCCAAGCGTGTCACAAAGTTGTCTGCGCAGAAACTTTGGTAAGTCAATCGGCCCCCACCAATTCACGTACCCCGAAGAGCTTCTACTAACCATGACACAGACAACTTCAACTACAACTAGCTAGAGCAATCACAATGTATCATTTACACAATCTGCATGATCATTACCCTTCACAGTGCAGCGTGACCAGCCATTCCCAGACCGCCTTGAATGTTTCAAGCGGTACCCGATTCGACACTTGTGTTTGCCTGCGTCTTAGCGCACAGAACCTTATTTCCACTACAACAATATCTCCCCGCCTTGCCTACTGACCAACACAGCTCCCATTCCCCACAACCACCACCCTACAATCCACAATCTCCAGCACCACGAGAAGGGTGAGGCTTGGATCTTCCTGATCGATTCAGCGAGCCTCTTTACGCACTGCGCGTACTGTAGATGGAAATGATCGCGAATAGGTTCCAGCTGTGGCGCTGGCTGCTCACAACATGGCTGAAATGCCAGCACCCCCTCCAGGCTGAACAAGCCACGCATCACACAGGCATACTATAACTCAGGGGATTGCACGCTCGATGGAACAAAGATGTATATACTGCCCGTCACCTGTTGCCTGCGCGCAATGCGACCGACATGTCTGGTTGTAGGGCCCCGCGCGACACCAACGACTCCTTCAGAGACTACCGCTCTCCACCGCCTGGGCCCCGGATGAACCACAGCACTTTGCCTTTGTCGGCTTTGATCACTTGCTCACTGACATATCTTCTGCTAACAACCAGATTCTACATGAGTTCTTTCGACAACAGGTCTCGTGACCTGGACATTTGCGCACACCTGCCGACTTCTCAACGACACAGTATCGCTGAATGACTCGCAGCGAAGACATTTGATCACTGACATCTCTTGAAGATGCGCAGGATCTTCGGCGCCGGCGAAATACCACTACCCTTGTAGTTTTATACTTCTTCGATAAAAGCGGAGCGGGGCTCGCCGCCTGACTTCTAGCCTTGAGGTTCCTCTTGGGCCGATCCGGGTTGAAGACATTGTCAAGTCGGAAGTTTGGCTGGGCCGCCACATCTACCTTGTCTTCTTCGAGCGGCGAACCGATCTACTTGGACAACACATTGATATTGAGTCAATGAACACGATGGGCAGGATTGAATCCTTTGCACCCTTGTCACCCTACGTACACTTCCCATGGTCCGGACCTCCAAAGTTTTAAGCCACGTCCACCATGACAGACACGGGTCTTGACAGCACCCGCCACATACGGTAAGTTGGGCCGAGTATTGTTGAGTATGTCTTCAACGTTATCCACAGTAAAGCCTTTCATTCTGCTATACTCGTCCTTCAGCTGTCGTGGTCATTTGCTCCTGACGGTCATTCCTAACTGTTCTTCTCATTTGCCGTCATTCCTCTTCGCAAGCACGACGGTTCCCCCTCTTTGTTCCTCGATCTCAAGCTATCCATTCTATATCTCATACTTAGTCATTTGTCTTTAGGTCGTGTCTCCCAAGGTTCTACTGGTACCACTACTCCATCAGGACCGCACATCGGCTTGATAGTCTCGAGGCTGAAGATGTCGAGGGCGAATCCGTCTTCAAAGCTATTACAACTCAGACATCTGGACGTCTTTGAAACTGCCACCAGGTGTTTATCCAACATTCCCATCGTTGTTCGGACAGCATGCGCCAGTGTACCCTCGACGTCCTCATCCCATCAGTCCACCACTCTGCCACGTCGACAACGAGTCACATTGCCTTCTCGCTATCTGTCGCCTCCGCTCGACGATCTTCCAAGGTCACCGCCGATTGTTCGCTACGTTCCACTAGTCTCCCGCCTACCAGGGACGCCTGCTTGGTAGCGACCTGTATCAACTCCCGCCGTCACGCGCGATAGTTGCCACGGCCCCGCCTCGCCTATTAGGACCCGTGGCTCTCGGGTAGATATAAAGCTATCAAGCCTCCTCCGACCTTCTCTCTTCTTCCCCTCCAACAAGTAACAATATTCTTTGAGAGTGGGGAGCTACCGAGCCTACTATCTTACTTGAACATTCTTAGCCGAGCAGGTATCCGCATTCTCCATTGCTATATCTGTTACGACGGGACGTACAAGTCTTTACGCCGCTACATTGCACATACAAGTGTCACGGTGGGAAGGTTGAGACAGTACTCGGCGCGAACAGCACCAATCACAGGAGCGATCCTCGAGTCATTTCAAGAACCCGACCCAGCTCATCTCAAGTCGTTCCAGACAAGGTCACCGACACACCATCGAGTCACCGTCTCGTGCAGGCCCATTGAACGTTGTCGTGGACTCGAAGGCAAGCGGAGAGTACGCTGTCCCGTGATAACGGAGGCAAGCTTGTGCCCTGCTACCGGTGACGGTCACCGCTGTCAAACCTTGGCGGACGTGTGCTTTAGAAGCTCAAAGCGGAACACAGAAAGACGAGCTCGAAGTGTATCGGTGCAAGACCTTGCCAGCTTGCATCGTCCTTGCCACTGGTGCCAGTCCCTGTGAGAAAGCCTAACAAGTTTACGCCCTTGTGCGGAGTCGAACCAAGGTCCTTGTCGGTGCACAGCGTTGTCAATTGCCGCTTTGGAAGTGACAGTGAAGCCGGAGCATCGTTGCCTGTGTGTCAAATTTGATGGGCAAGCGGCTAGTCTCAAGCCCTCGCGTTAAGTCTTGTCGACGCTGCTCTGCCCTCCCCTCTCAACCACACAACACCACTTGGTAAGCACCCCAACCCACCCCTTCTGCCCTTCCCCTGCATCTTCGCCGCATCGAGAACGAGCTCCGCACTTTGCTCGCAGTGTCCGCAAGGTCCTGCTCGCTGGTGTCGCTCTTGTCGGCGTCGCTGATTCCTCCGCAACCCGCGCCGCTCACCCCACTTCTACAACAATGAAATGAGACTGACAAGTACCGCAGTGTCTTTGAGTCGATCATCATCTATCTCTGCATTCTCAGAAGCTTCTTGGAAGTTCCGCGAGCCCTGCGTTGGAAGATTCCCGCTCAAAAGGTATGTTTTCCTGTCGGCGCCTCGATGACGCACAGACTAATTTTGATCACAGCACCCACATAACAACGTCGAGGCCCGCAAGCTTCGCCGTTCCTGTAAGACTGCTGTTATGATGCCCTATCATAATAACCAGCTCACCATGATTGGTCTAGAGTCTGACGACGAGTATCACTCGTACCCCACTCCTCGATCGAACAAGCGCAAGCGCGACAGCGTTTGCGACATGATGCCCGAGGACAATCCGTTCGCCGGTCACGATCATATCCGTCAAGAAGAAGTAGATCCCTTTGACGAGGGTCACGGCGTTGTCGATGGCGACGTCAGCCCGTTCACCAATCAGCGTCTTGTCGACGGTCAAGAGCCGAACCCGTTCGCTAGTCAAGAGCCGAACCCATTCGCAACTTATGAGTACCCTGTTGCGGGCCATGGCGAGAGCAATGTGCAGTACGATCTCCCATTCGGCACTTGGGCCACAGACCCTTTTGCAGAAGCCCATGGCTCGTTTGCTAGTGACTGGAATCTGAACGGTTATAGGGACGAGCACACCACCTTTGGCAACCTCGCCCCCTCTGCTGAGGCCACCGGTGACGACAACGCCTCAACCACGGGTGTCTATCAGTACCAGCAGATCTCCGACACCGACGCCGTCAAAGATTGCACCGACCACGGCCTATTGCATGCTTCCGAGTGGACTAAGACCACTGGCAACGAAGCTGAGGCAACCATCAAGACTGAAGAGGATGACCAAGATCTCGAAGTAAGTTTGACTCCTTTCGGTCAGGGCGAGTCCGACGAGAGCGACTATGAAGATCGACGCCCGGCCAAAGTGCCCAAGTTGAACAAGGACGGGGTGCCTCGCAAGCCACGGCAGCCCCGCCCGAAACTTCTCAAGTGGCAGGATGATGACTGGAAGCGTGTTTGCCTGGGCATCGTGTGGGCCTGTGGTGACAACGGCATTCAAATTCCCTTCGAGCAAGCTTCGCAGGTTGTCAGCGAGTCGTGCACAGCAGGCGCACTGCAGCAAGCTCTCCTGAAACTTCGAGCCAAGCAGATTGCGGAAGGTCATCAGATCCCGGCGTTGAAGATGGCGTGGACTCGCAAGGGCAGAAATCCAGCTCCTCCAAAGACAGATGCTAACACGAATACCTCGCAGGGTACGTTGCGCAAGAAGCCCACTCGCGCCACCAGTGGCCAGACCCGCATTGTCCGGCTCAGGCGTCCCTATCGTGAGGCTGATCGTCTACATCTTACACATCCTTACATCATCACAGGCACGAGCAAGGTCGGCCCTCTGTGCGGCGCTCCCGGTGTCTCGGACATGGCGTCGCCTCTTACGGCATTCTCGAACCACGGCAGCACCGCTAACGACTCGCCGGCCCAAGGTCAGGCTCCTCCTACGTCGCGTAGGCTTTCGCAGTGGGTGCATCCATCGGACTGGACGCACAATATCCCGGAGGACAAGATAGGACCCACTCCGGGTATGCGCAACAGCCTCTACCTGCTGTCGAGAGCCAATACCGCCAACAACGATCAGCTTCGTCCTGATCCGACCCCGAAGGCCTCCACGAGTGCTCAAGAGGAGGACCCTGGCTGCCTCGATGGCGTGGTGCACATGGCACGCGATGCAGGCAAGATAGGCAAAGCAGCTGGGGTCCGCAAGATCAAGAAGGCTCGCGGAAAACTGGACTCTGTCCCGGCGTTCTTCAAGGACCACTTTTGCAAGAAGGACGACCGCTCTCCACCTGGAGGCGCATCTGGAGGCGGTATTCAGACTTGAGACGGACGGTTTTGGGAGGGGTGTATGGCCACAGGCTATACAATGAGAGATGACTTTGATACCCTTACAGCATAGCCTGAAGGAGGACACATGCGCATAGGCTGGCAGATGATGGCTTATAACTGCATGACTACCTCCAGGATATTTCAAATAAAAGGCCAGTACTCTAATGAATTGACATGAGTACCAACATATGTGTACATCATGTGAACATGTGACTGTGAATGCTAACTTGAAGACTATAAAAATGATGGGATGATATGATATGTGATGCTGACGTGATGTGACTCGAGTGCTTGTGATGTTTTGTTCTTGGAGGACGAAAAGTGTTGAGGTACACCTGGCACCAACATCATCTATGCGATATGATGTGAATGTTGACCTATGGTACATCTTACTGCTATGTAATTCGAGGTATTATAATAGGGCCTGATGTGATTCAATGCCTTTGGATTTGACTCCTCTCCGAGCATAATGCATTGAAGTACACCCCGTTGATGCGCTACCTTCACGTCGATTGCATTCACTGGTCTACATATGATATCTTGCATCAAATGCCTGCCTCCTACCCTCCTCTTTCTCCACCACATTCTAAACTCTACTCTTGTTCAAATACAATCACTACGCGCAAATCATGGGCCTCTCTGGTCGGAAGAAGGGTTTCCCTGATGATTGGGCCAAGGAACTACAAAAAGACATGAAAGCCGGTCACCCAGTGTACTGGGGTCCAAATGTCCCTTACGTACCATGGAACAAGAAAAGCAAAAAGCAAAAGGAGGAGATGATGGCTAGAATGGGCGAATACGATGGCCCTGAATTGAGGGCTGATGACCCAAGCTCCTTTCGCGACCGAATATATGGTTGGCAACCGGGTGCTCCGCCGTTGATATTTGGATCTCCGCATGATTCTCGCAGATCTTCAAAAAGTTCGAGGCGAGATGACTTCCCTGAACCTGAATTTTCGCCTCCACCTGGACCTTCGGGAAATGCGGGTGTAAGTCGCCATGACTGGGCTGATATGCCGCAGGAGCAGCCTCGTCGCCACCAGCCTGGCCATCGCCCTCGTGGCTCGTCCAAGCATCCATATGGCTCAATCTTGTCACCGGACGGAAAGCACTCAGTCCCTATAGGGGCACCGCATCCTAGCTCTCAAATGCAGCATCCGTCTCGTGGTCCGTCCCAACATTTTTCGCAGCAATTCAGTCAGCGACAACCATCATTCAATCAGCAAATTCCCTCCCAGCAATACCCAGACCAACCCTTCCCCTCACTCCACTCCATACCCCAACAAGGCTTCCCAGCCCACCAC
>QVXC01000402.1:0-31009 GCA_003501895.1 Phaeosphaeria sp. A1 3.1a | reverse complement strand
TTGTAGGGGATTGGGGTGGGGTTGTGATGAGGCTGCGGGGGTTGGAGGTACGGGTTGAGGGTCTGGAAGTGAGCACTGGGAATGCTGTGTTGGTGGGAGAGCTGATGTGAGCGATCTGGCAGTCGGGCTTGATGGGTAGTCAAGCGGCGTGTGGTGTTCCATTCGAGTGTTGAAGACCTCGATGCAGTGTGAGGACGCAGTAAGGGCTGGCAGTTACTTGGTTTAGACTAGGGTAATCATCTAGAGTCGTTTTGCAAACAATCCCTCACATACAAGCATGAACTCAGTCACATATGTATTGCAACACTCAGCCATCCCGCATCATGAATATTCAAGAGTTCATTATAATCCCTACTCAAAACCGAAGCGCAACCAGAAAAAAGAGAAAACTATAGGGGTATCTATCATACAACACTCCCATCCACTCTCTCACGAACACGGTAGACTGAGCAGGTTCATTACTCATCACGAAAATCTCTGACGCTATTCGGCCCAACTACAATACGAATACCTCGCCCGTTCTCACTCCCATTCTTCTCCGCGCTCAGTCAACAACCACTCCCTTCCCCGACATCTTCTCCCTCCCAAACCTCTCGTGATCATGCTGCTCGTCATCGAACAACACGGCTCGGCGCTCAGGCTTGTGGATCCTCACGCACCACAGGAAGTAATCTTCCAGCGGTACCAAGTTCAACAACACCGCGTTGCCGTTCCATGCGCAGCCGCACACGATAGCGCCAGCTACGGCATCGAGGATGAAGTGGTTCGCGGTCGCGACGATGGCGATGAGGATGATGGTCGGGTATGCGATGCCAAGGCTG
The DNA here is from genome assembly GCA_003501895.1 of Phaeosphaeria sp. A1 3.1a. Taxonomy (NCBI): domain Eukaryota; kingdom Fungi; phylum Ascomycota; class Dothideomycetes; order Pleosporales; family Phaeosphaeriaceae; genus Phaeosphaeria; species Phaeosphaeria sp. A1 3.1a. The sequence continues at coordinate 30,188 of QVXC01000402.1, read as the reverse complement.
AGGCAAAGCAGACGTCTGGGCGACGGAAGGCGGAGACGGAGGCTGTTCGAAAGATGCACGACGCGTGAGCGGCGATGTTGCGGTGCGAGTGGGATCGTCATGATGGTCAGACCGATGAGTAAGGAGTATCCAAAGTGCAGCGAGGGCATGGCGGCGTATTGATTGCAGAATTTGTTCTGTGTCCACACGCTGCTTTCGCCTTCGGCGCCGTGCACGGTATCGACGAAGCCGTAGCTGCGCGCTTCCTTGCCTACGGCGCCGGGCACTTCGGGGTCAGATAGGAGCCGAGGAGGCATGCAGGGCCAGAGCGTGAAGACAATGAAAGCGATGAGGTTGCACATGGCCATCGTGCGTCTCCTCGCGGCGTAGAGCTTGGGTCCTGCTGGCGATCCGTTGGTTTCACTCTTTGGCTTGTTGTGCATCGGGAGGTCGACGCGGTTGCGAGTTGTGGTGTAGTAGAACAACCATACGAGGAAGAGAATAGTGCCGGGGATGTGGATGAAAGAGTAGATACGGTTCGTCCAGTGCATCAGGAAGGGATGCTTGAGGAACCATCGTTGTACATCAAGCTCGTGGAACATGTGGAAGCGTTGCTCAAGGTGGATGAGCTGTAGGGCGTGTCGACGAGCCACGTTGACAGTCCCTTCGACCATCGTGACGGCACTGAAAGCACGGCCGAGTTGGTATACCTATGAGAGTGTAAGTATGTCTGCCAGCCTCGTGACTAACGAAGCAAAGAGTAGGCTTACCCAGTATATAAGGGCCCAATACCATGCCTCCACCAAAAATGGAAACTTCTTGAGCAACCTGCTCAGGAAGTAGTCCTGGAACCGCCTTGTGTTGGGCGAAATGACTTCCTTCTTCATCCCCATGATGCTTATTTCCCGTACTCGCCATACTGGCTCGTCATCGATCTGGGAGAGTAATGTGGTGCTTGACGCTGGACTTGATCGTCCAGATCCACTAGAAGAGGCCGGCGAAGCGGATCGAGGGGAGTTTGCGTATACTCGTCGGCGATTAAAGAGGCGGTACTCGGTGTTGCGGTTCACAAAGGTGCCTCCGAACAGTAGTGTTACCACCACGAGTGGCTCTATGAAGGCGCCTGCACCCATGTTTGGGTAATGAGTGTACAGTACGGTGGATATTGGTAGGGGAAGAGGCGTAAAGTCGAGCGTAAGAGTTTAGATTGCAGAACACTGAAGAATGTTTTGTGTACGGATGGCCGGCGGATATTGCTTTGCCAAACTCCGAGAGGTCGGTAGGCTGTGGTAGACCAGGGTAGGTGCCGATGCGATCCGGTCCAAGTGAGGATCTTGTTACTACTGCCTGGGCGCCCTTCGCCCCTTCTTACAATTTGTGGAAGGATCAAGGCAGGAAACTGGAATCAGGATCAAGGAATAAGGAGACGAGATGGGAAAACAGGAAATTGAACCAAACATCTAGCCTCTCTGCTGTGCTTCATACACTAAAATCAAACGCCAGCGGAGCGGGAATGCTCAGCATAGATGACCTCAAATCGACGACTATGGCGGACCACCAAGCGGGCGCTTGATGACACTTACTAAGTGCAGTGCGAGGCTAGTCATCAATCTCGGACGAAGCTACGCGCGAGACAGTTCTGGATGAGAAGTATGCCGATGCTCCGTTTAGTGATCCTGGTCGCGTGCTGTCGCTCCATATGGCAAATGTGACATGCGTCATACTTATCCTGGTGGAGAGGAATCAGTACCCAATTGGCAGCATTGAGCAAAGAAGACGCTGACAGGTCGTAACGGTCCTCGCATACTGGACCAGCAAACCCAAAGAGACGGTGTAAGTGCTCGCGTGCCCTTCGCATTCGCCCATGGAAAACTTGCTTCGCATGAAGTCACAGCAAGCAAGCACGGGGCACGCGACAGCTCACTTTCTGCTTAGCGTCCGCGACTGCCGTACCAAGACACTAACTACACGTAGCAGGATCGACGGACAAACTGCATCTGCCACAAGGTTTCGAAGTGTGGCCACCGGCAGCTCATCGAAGCCGATCCCGATGTACAATACGCTGTACGACACGGCCTGCTTGGTCGGATGATATTGGAGTATTCGTTGGCATCTGCGCGCGAATTTCCAACTGTGCCCTGCATGGCCTTTCTGCTGTGCACGTCTTATTTACAGCCGGTCGGTCTCCGCGATGTCCCTTCGCCTGCACGCACACAATGTTGTCTGAATAAGCTTACAGGCTTCAAGTGCCTATCGATGTCTAAGCGAGGTGTGTGGCTGCTGATGCGGATTCGGATGATGCTGCAAGCCGCCCCACTTGCTTTCACAGTTGTGACTAGACTTGTTGCAGTGTAGTGGTAGCCATACAAATTGAGCAGACTACGAAGTACATAGGTACAACGCCAATTGCAGCTGTCTGTGGACATCAACCTGCCCGTTGGTTCCCTTTCTCCGCCAAGACTTGCTTAGTGCGGCGAATCATAGTCAAGCACGTCGCACACTCAAGATGATGACAGCATCGGAGAATTAAATCGTCAGTACACTGTCACATGTGGTTCCAGCTAGTCGACATGGACATGATTGACAATGATGCATTAGAACAGGTATGTAGCAGAGCCTCCGCTGGATGACTCCGATCTCGAACAATTCGCCGCTAGATGTACAAAGGAAAACTGGTTTACAGTGAATGCATTTCCACCATGCTGCATGCCATATTCGTATTAGGCCGGGGCAAGATGTAAAGGGACGGACGCCAGCTCTGAAGCTCAAGAGATGTAAAATGCACAGATGAAACCGATTTTGATCAACACCACCGACGCCATGCTGGATGAGATGAAGGAAAGTGTGAGTCTACCGTGAGGTAGCTTGAGGGCCTATATGGACAAGAAGTGAAAAGCCGATGCGCCGAATGAATGCCGGTGATGAGGTGTGAGGGAAGGAGATGCTATCGCCGCGTAGCTGATTCAACACGCGACGCTCGTGAAAGGTGCGCTCTCCTGGAGGTCTTCCACCAAAGCATCGACGTTGTTGAGATATTTGCCCAGCAAGTATTGCTTCTCCTCTTGCGTTCGAATGTTCTTCTTGGCACCGCCACCATCGTCCCCATTCGCGCTGCTACTACGCCGGTCGAATGCGTTGGCGAGCTTGCTTGGACTCCGCTGGACGCTGGGAGCAGGAGTCTCGGGCATGAGATAAAAGTACAAGAACTCGAGCAGCTTGACTTTGACGTTCTGTGTTGTCTCCTCGTCTTTGAACAGGCTCGTTACCGTCAGCAAGCCGTCCATGTGCTCGAATGTCCGCGTGTTCTGAGGAGTTGTGAGGAGGGCGGTGACAAGGACAAGTAGTGCTTGCGACTGGATCGCTGGGCAGTTGTAGGGGTCGAGAAGGTCGAGGAGCAGATTCATGTAGACCTCGCGGCCGAAGATGATGCGCGATGGCGAGTGCAGCAGCAAAAGACCCTGCAGGTTCGATAGAGAGGAAAGAATAAGGATGTCGTTCTGGCCATCTGCGCATTGTGTTAGCTGGCGGACGTGGATGAACGCATAGTGTCTTACCTTTGCTGCTGCTCATGCCCAGCAACCGTTCAAGACAGTCGGCTACTCGTGTTGCAACTACAATTGCGATCAGTATGGATACCGGGATGGCGGTTGATCGCTACCTACCATTCCACTCGAAGCCCTCCTGTAGCCTGAAGAACTCCCTGAATGCAGGGTCCTCTGACAGCTGTCCCAGCTTCTTTGGTGTCGACTCCTGCTGCTCTCCGAGATTTATGGCAGACGCGTTACGTCGGTGGCCTGGTGTCGCTGGCTTTCCTTTGCCGCTGGAGAGACATATCTGGGCGAGCATGCCCTCGATCTGGCGAAGCCCTTTGCGGATCTTCTGCGTGTCCTTGGACGCGATGTTGTCGAAGGCGAGGGACAGTAAAGCCTCCATCTCGAACTCTAGCTAGGAATGTTGTGACGGCGTGTTGAAGGCGGCCCAGCTGAGAGTCGTAGATGTATGGCGCCGTCGAGGCTTGGATAGCGAGCTGTCGTGGGGATGGAGCGATGCAGAAGGGCGGAAGGAGCAACGGGGGTGCATGCAGCTAATATCCAGATTGCGGAGTATTTTGAGCGTTGTGGGCCAGAAATTGGGCATTATGCCGCCTGGAATTGGCTGTGCGCGCGCTCTGCAAATGACATAAACATGCGCCGTCGTTGCTGAGGGAACACCTCCACATTGAACTCGGATCGACCCGAGCTTGGCAGGGGTCCTCAGCGCCCTCTGGACAACTCATCGCTCTAGACATCGTCCCCATGCCGAATTGCTCTGATAGTCGCCTGTCATAAGGCTTGTCTGTCCATTGAGCTCCACCAAATTCATCGCGACGGGCAACACTCGGGCAACGAGGCTCTATCGATACGGACTGTGCACGACTCGCACCCTAATTGTCAACCCACCGGCGGCGTGATGTCATCGCGTGGGCAGAAGAATGTGAAAGCATCGAGGCTGGTTCTGCAGACAAGAAGAGGGGCAGCGTGCAGAATGTATCAAGCTGCCCTGCCATGATAGGCCGTCTCAACTTGTTCACCGGACCTTGGCAGCGTCCACGCTCGTATCCAACTCGCCTCACCGCGCACTCAATGTGTCAACTCAGCCTGTCGACCTCCCCGCTAACTCAATACTTCGACCGTGGCTCAGTGTTCTGAAGGACCATGGTGCGCCTTCGCCTCCGCCTGTGACTTTGCCTGCATTGGTGCCTCTGTCGTGTGGCTGAGCTCCTTTAGCCTTACACCAGCCCGGAGGTCTTCATGCCAGCAGCCGCATGAAACTTTCACACGTCGTTTGGACGACGCGCTTCTGAGCTCTAGAGTCTCAATTCTTTTCCTGGATAACACCAGATGGAATGTTCCCAATTGTCGACCACAATTATCAACCCTATCTGAAAGCAGGCTGGTCTTCAGCCTTGGCGTTCTGGCCAGGACTACAGCAAAAGATCATTTTCGTTGAAAGGTCGTGGACAAGAAGTCGCGAACATGGTTCGGCAAGCTAACAGAGAATGGTTCGGTAGTATGTGAGCTACTCATGATATTGTGCACAAATCTCACAATGCCAGGCATGTTCCTTTTGGTGCTCGTACCGGTTGCAGTAATCCGATTCGTCTTGTTCGTCCCCTTTGGCTACTATTGGACTCATAGTACGAACCATAGAGACGTCATCAAAGATCATGTCGAGCTCTACAACGGAACGTACGACCCAGCAATTGCGACTGGCGAGAGGCTCGCTGCGTCATGGGGCACCTTTATATTCTACTGGAATTTTGCCGTCTGGATACCGTCTTTTTGGTTTCCACCACCAATCAATCTGCCCTTCACTATCATCGACACTGTCTCCACCGTATACCTTTCGATAGCGACTAATTACCAGACGGGTTACGTTCCTCATGATAAAGGGACTTGTCGTACCGCTGCATACTCGTGGCATAAACCCCCAGGAGCGAATGAGAGCTTCTTTGAAGCGGCAGGCAGATTAAATGGCACAGTGGCTACCCCTGTGGAAATGTGCAACTCATTTGTCACAGAATGGCAATATGGTATAACCCTGTCGTAAGTACTGACCCTATCGAACAATGACCTTGCACGAATCGATAACACTTTCCAGATTCTTCTACGCGTTGATCTCCTTACTCAATATCATAGCTTTCTTCGGCGCCCTGTCCCATGCCAGACAGCAAGGAGAGTCAATGAAAGAATTCCTGATCGGGCTCAGCAAGTTATCATTCAAGTGCTTCATCAACATTCCAAAGTTCTTAGCACTCGGACTGGTCATGATATTCTGGTGGATTCCCGAAGGCATTTTCCGATGTCTACCAATATCATGGAAATCACAAGTGCGCTTTGGCCGTCGATATGCGCTCAAGACCGGCTTGGGGCTTGAACAAGAAGCCGAGATTGGCGCGACCGAGCTCAAAGATATGTACAAGCGGCGCAAGGACAAGAGACATCCTCCATATCAAGGCGGTGCGGGTGATCCGTCACCACTCTCGAATTTCTTGGGCATATACGATATGCTCATGGCCGTGACTGAGGAACTGCACTACTCTGACGTGATGAGTCTGAGCCTGGTATCGAAAAGTGTGCGCGAAGCAGTGTTGCCTTCTGACGATCTCAAAAGGAGACTGGGGACGTTCAAAACGTATACATGTAGAGAAAAGGAGGTCAAAGGCTGCTGGGTCTGCAGCAAGCAGATTTGCAAAGTATGTCTCTTTCCAAGACGAGGTCCTGACACCTTGGCAATTTACTGACACGCAATATCAGGACTGTCAACACAGCCCTCTCATCCGCGAAGTCACATTATTCCACCACCTCCACAATTGCCATCCATACTGTACCGCTTGCTACAAAACCGTCGTCAAGCGACGACCGCGTCAAACTTATCAACGTACCAAGGCTCCGCACTGTGACTGCGCGCCAAGAACGGCATATCCGAACCTCATCCAGCGCTGGTTCAACGGCGCCACGTACTACAGCCAGAAACAACGCGATCTCCCGAAATACAGGCGAGCAGTGTGTCAAGAATGCAATATGCACGATGCCATGGTATTGATGGAAATGAGGGAGCGACGGGTGAAGATGGAACTCAAGAAAGGAATGAAGAAAGATTCACAGAAGTGGACAATGTGTGCGAAGTGTAATGGGAAGCTGGGGACTGGGCCTAGGTGGTGGATCTGTGGGAGGGCGGGATGCGAGAAGGAGTGTAGAAGTACTGTGCATAAGGGGTGGGGGAGGAAAGATAAGAGTGATACGGCCAATAATGGGGAAGGCATCGTTTGAGCAAGCGTAGCATCATGATCATATTAAATGACACATCGATGGTGTTGGTGTACAAGGCCATGTTGATAGATGACACGAAATTAGGATTATAGACTACTATTTACACATTCGGCCCCCTCATCCAACCTCCCTCACCACCTCTCTACAAAAACGCAGCAACAACAGCTCCAACAACCGCACCCACTCCCACAGCAATCCTCCCCCCCGCCCCAGTAAACTCCGGCGCCCCAGGTCCCGTCGGCGTACCACTCCCCCCACTCGACCCATTCACCATCACAAAATTCGCACACGTCAACCGCGTCGTATTCCTCGCATGCAGCACAAACCCCAACCCCCCAAAAAAGTACCCCGACCCCATCTGCGTGCTCAAATACGGCTCCACAAACGCCGCCGAGAAGTTCCCCGCCGTCGCGATCTTGCCGCCGTGTTTGCCGGCGAGGTCGCCCGCCTGGCACGTCGCCGGCTGGGACGCATCGCACATGACGTACTCGCCGCGGTTGGTGGGGTCGAGGTGGCCGGTTGTTGCGGTGCAGTTGCCGTTGGCGGGCACGGGGAGGGTGTGGATGTGCCAGGCGAATGGACCGTAAAGGGCTTGGGAGGGAAGCCCGGAGAGGGCGATGGTGAAGTGGACGCCCGAGGGGCTGCCGACGCCCTGAATGTAGCCCGAGACGGTGCTGCCGACGAGGTCGTTGAACATGGATGGGGGCAGAGTCGCGCGGTATGTGGAAGCGGGCATGTTGATTTGGGCGGTTGCGGTGCCGTTGAGGCCGATGTAGCCGGGCTGGGGAGGAAGGGGGGAGATGATGGCGCCTTGGAGGGTGTCGACGGATAAGGGGGTGGGTGCTGAAGAGGGGATGGAGGGGATCACGCCGGACTTGGTGGTGCTGAGGACGACGGGAGGTGGAGGAGGTGCTTCGTGGACTTGGGAGACTTGGGCCGCAGCGAAGGGCACGAGGCCGAGAATCATTGCCTTGTACATTTTCCAAGAGTTTGATGGATTTGAGTGATTGTGTCTCGTTCGAACGAGAGGTTGCAGACTGAAACCTCAATGAGCACTGTTTCCTTATGTACGAACCTCTCATTCAGTCACTCATACCATCCCGTCCCATGTCTTCCAATCGCTTGCTCACCTCGTCATCGCTCTGACATCAAGACCTGCTCATCGCATTCTTCCAATACCGCCATCATACCAACACAACGCCATCATCTTAGAGCTTAGAGGTAGGCAAAGTTCGCCTGCCAATCATGTCCGTCTTATTGCCGCAGTGCCAATAGTCAACGGGTAAACGATGCCGTTGCGTCGCTCGGCCCTTGCCAGTAAGAACCATGTGGATGGCAACGTGAGATTAGCGACGCACCATCTGGGTCTAGTCGAGTATGGGGTACTCTGTGCCTGGCATCGCCTTACATCAGAGGTAGGGGTGTTGTCCAGTCGAGAGTCTTGGTGGCTTCGTCGTGACGACAAGACTTGGTGCGGAGACGTACCGGTAAGCGAGTGGCCACTAGCCATGTTGACTTCATGTCATCCGCGGACACGGCAGCACAGCAGCGAAATGCCTTATAGTTTTTGAAATAAGATGCTGTGTGCGAGAGCCGAAGATGGCAAAGTCTCCTTTGCATTGGAAAGGGGTGCAATAGCTGACCTGCTGATGTTGAGGCTACCGATCTAAAGTTGTGCGCATTTGCTCTTCGGTCAGCACCATTGCGATTGCAGAAAGTGGGTTTTAATGTTACGTTCGACATCAGAAACAGTTTGGCTTGGTGTGATGTTCAGTAGTTGATCATGGAGCCTCAATACAAGCTGACGTCGCCCGTCCGACGACGTTCGTCTGAGCGAATCTGTTATTTCAGTACCGTGGATCAAGGATGTTGGCATGTGAAATCAACATCCAAGGTACGGAGAACTATCTTTTACCTTAGAAGTCTACCGTATAGAAGTATGCCAGCAATTTAGTTGCCATCCTGAGCTCTTACGTCAAATGAGTTTTCCTGTTTCTGACTCAGAAAGCATTGCTTTCCGGACTCTTTCGTATGAGTACGAAGGAGCTGGTCATTCGTGAAGCACCGCTTTTCACCCCATAGTATATGAAGCTGCCAGAGTCATCATAGCACAATCTGTAAGGAGAAAAGGAGTGTTTAGAGACAGCTTTACTGTACCCCAATCATGATCTGCAGCCCTGTTGCGCGATCTTAATGAAATGTAGGACTCCTAGCAGAGTCTTGAGGAACCTGAGATGGATCTGATGCGGTGCATTACCAAATACCGGCTCGTTCGTAGCGTTTGTGGATCGTGGTAGAAGTCAGAGTCCGACACGAGCAATGTGGATGTTCTCCGGCCAACACGATCAGAAAGCGATCAGAACGAAGTATGTGCAACAGCAATCTTATTGCTATTTATTGTAGGCAATATATAGAGATGTCTGATGGAATCAATGATATTGTGCTTCATGAACTTAGATTGGCGTGAGCACGTTTGACGGAGGTTCCTGTCGCTGTATTCGCATTAGTAGATCTCGATCTAGTATCACCAGTGCAGCGTCTTTCTATATGTACATGAGCAGCTATCTTCCTAAAAGCCAAATGTTTCCTATGTCTCCCTCGTATTTCGAGGCTGGTGACTAAGCCCTTCACATGCCACCTTCATGTCAAATCAGTGGAGAAGAACATATCTAGTCCTTCATTCTCATTGATGGCATTTTATCTCTAGACCCAATTGGCGGAGTCTAAATCTGAGCCGTTGTCCGCCTGTATAAATAAATCCAGGGCAATTATTGTCGTTAAGGGTTGCGAGATAATCTTCAATTCACTATGTATACGCGGGGAAGACATATGCCTTGAATCATAGTCTCCACCACACTGATCGATGTTCGAATATAGACAAGAGAATATCGCTAGACGCGGCACGAGCTTTACAAGAGACCTTATCCATTTGCACCATGAGAGCCTCAAAAATCAATGGTAATAGGAATTGCGGTACCCGTCATCATACCTTGTATCGTCGTCTTCGTCTTCATAGATATGAACGTGGGTATCCGCTGCACGTTGAGACCGTCCGCCGTACTCGGAATGTCTCGAAGCAACCGAACCCGTGTCGTAAGGGCTGAAAGGTTGAGTACCGATTACCGAGCCTTCCACACCCGGAAATAACCAGTCATTTCTGTTGAAATTACCGATTGCTGGATCCAATTGTGGCTGAGAGTCCTCAGAGAACAGTTCACTTCGGATTTCGTTTGATCCGAAAGAAGGTTGACGACGCTGGTCCCATGACATGCCTGAGAGATAAGGTACCTGCTCATGTACTGGATTAAGAGCAGCCCAAGGTTGACTCGTAACAATAGAATCTTGATGAGTGTGTCTTGACTGGTCGTTGTCATTATGACTGTAACCCCTTTGATCGGTGATTCCAGTATTTGAGTGATAACGGGGCCCGGCCAATGCGGATCTCAAATCATCAATGATTTGGTAAAGTGGCACAATGTAAGCAATGCCATCTTTTGGTGAGCCTGCGATGATGTGCCCATGAACCTTTTTTGATGCAGGACCTTGGACCCATGAACCGCAATCGCCTAGTTCAAGAGGTCTAACAAACTTGACCTCGTACACTTCCTGATAAAACTTGAAGTAAGGAAGTCGTATAATTGCCGGCGCGCGAGCAATGTGTCCTAGCAAAACTATCCCGAGCGTCGAAGCAGCCCTTGTCTCGACCGCCTCGTGTATATGTTTGAACTCACTCTGAATCGTGAACATCGAATGAGAGTTGTCGTTGATATCAATAATTGGCCCTTAATAATCTGTGCCCTCGGCCATTTCTATGAGAGCATAGTCCAACTCGGGCCAAGACATCATATCGCAAATGAACCAAAGTGTACCAATAACGAAGGTTCCTGCTGGTACGTGGTATACACGAGACGACTGGTTGTTTTCGACGGATCTTACTAATCGGTTTGACGTGGCGTCGGTACGGTCCTCTGCTGGACGAGACATAACCAGACGAGGCTGATCTGATTCATCGTCTTCGGTATCCGAATACCGTAATTCGTTCTCCACCACTTCAGAAGTAACAGCCGCGGATTTATCGTCGCGAAAAGGATGAGCCGCAGTCATGAGATACACTCTGTTGTTGATCTGAATGGCGCCCCCAATTGTGGCCTGTGTAGAGCGAGCTGGATCCGAGATGGAAGAGACTTGAAGGGACTGTCCCGATATGAGTTCCCTGGAAGAGCTTAAGACAACACGATCTTGAGCGAGTCCCAAGCGACGCTCGTTCATTTCCAGATGTTCAGCTGTGCGTTGATTCACGTCGCGTTGCGTCACATAAGTCTCCCTGTCGCTGTCGATATCGAAGCTAGGTGGTGCAATGACCACGCGTGCTGGGTTTATGTTGTCACTACGCATGTGCACCGCAGCATTTCTCTGGATGCCATGGCTTCTGGTGTCGGCTCTGGGTTGTTGATGAGCCATTGCGACCAATTGGCCGCTGGTTGTTGGACTACGCGGCAAGCGTGCTAGTCAAATACTTGGAAAATCTTTCAAGATATCGCTCTCTTTGATAGCTCTCCATGTCTCTTTGCAAAGGATAGCATCTTCACAACAGAATATAATGGTTGGATTCGCTGTAGCTGGTGACGCACCTATCATGCGTATGATCCAAAGGACAGATGAGACAGCGAGGGGCTCGGAATGCCTTTCGAGAAACTCCTTGATTTTCGGATGTATTTGATTCCAAGCCTCTAGAGCAGGTCCTGGAACATGCCAACATTTTTGTGACCCGATATTGGGTTCTCGAGTACCGATGGAGCTTCCGGGGTTCGGCCAATCAGGTCGAGAGGCGGGATACGTGCGTACTGTTCTCGAAATCACTTTCTTTGCTATTCCCGTCCATCTCGGTTCGGTATTCGCGCCTATCATATTGGAAGCGTGTATATGATTGATGATCTCCCCGGGAAGGAAGTGATCGAGGCCCATGTGGCAGTGAAGGGACCTTGATACACCTCCATGACGGAGGGGCTCTTTTGTACTTCGCCGGTGTGGCTGAGGGAGCTGCATGCTTGCTTTTGACAGCTCACCGGTGCACGTCAGCAGTTGCCGTGCGTCTTCAAACCCAGGACAGCAAGATCCGAGCCGGAGAGTGTGCATGGTCGCTCTCCAGAAATTCTTTTTCGCACAGCCCTTCGCTCGTGTATTTCGTCACGGAAACAGGTTCGAACCGTGGGGTGCGATGACTTCCATTTCCGACAGTCTACACAAGCCGCCCTGCCTCGTCTCCCAACAAGCGATCGCGAAATGTTTCTGGGGCGGAGCCGACTGGGATAACGCTCTATCGGTTTACTGGGCATTCTACAGCAGCCAGTGCGATCGCGCCCTCCACGACTCTGGAAGGCATATTCAAGCCCAATCGCACGCAGACATTCTTGATATTGTGGAGCTATTAAAGGCTGGCAAGTCGCGAAGCGAGATACGAAGAGTTCTACGTGCAAAATTTACCAAGCAGCATACGAACGAGCTAGAGCTTTTGGACAATTCTATTGACCTTGCCGCCAACGTCTTCTTGATGATAGACTTTGCCAACATACATTACGGCTTTTCGGGACGAAGGCGGCTGTGCTGGTAAAGCGGGTCATTGGAGGATAGTCTCAAAATTTACTTCGAATCACGCTCAGCCCTTGGCCATGAGGGAACAAAGCTACCACGATTGTTCACCGCAAAGAGCTTGAAAAACATAGTCGGTGTAGACGTCGTTCCCACGAACAATCTACTGGATCATCTACGATTGACACATGATGATACAAAGCTGCTCGTCTTTCATAATGCATCGTTCTTGAAACGCCAATCCGAAAGGTACGTCGACGTTCATTTTCCAGACTGAGTTCTCCACTGAGATTATAGTTCCATGTTGCCACCCAGCCTGATACAAGAGACACTCGACACCCTCGCTCTTTTGTTTCCTTCAAATGACCCCAGAACACAGGCATGGTATAATCAAATCAGCAAGGAACTCGCATTTGATTCGCAAATCCTCAACTGTGGATATCTGAAAACCGACGACAGGCAGATCGAGAAGTTTACACACTGGCACGATCAGCTAGTCGTTTTGAAGCAAGTCTTCGACGAAGCCACACCTCGAACAATGTCCCAATGAGGGCATGATCGTCGTAATGGCGTACAATGGTACACATTTTGGGTCGCGATTGTGGTACTTTCTCTGACACTGACATTTGGGTTGATACAAAGTATTGAGGGCGCGCTGCAAGTGTACGGAACCTTTCAAGACAAGAACAGGTCTTGAGTATGAATAGTACTTAACATGGGCATGAAAGATCAGAAACTGGTGCGAGCCCAACGATCGAATCGCTGAGCCATGTTGAAGGGAAATAGGAAGGTCCGCTAGACAGGTACAAAAACGAAAATTGTCCACATCAGCTCAACTCTATCCCCTTGCCTTTCGACAGATAAGCATTTCTGAGAGCGTGATCAACTCTCACTTTCTCGTATCTGAGTACATCCTCCATAATGATATCGGCCAACTCCACCGGCAGGGCGCCTATAGGTCAAAGATTCAATGTTAGCAACGTCCCAGATACCACCTTTACAGAACTCACCTATCCGTGACAGTCGCACCGTTCTCTCTATCTCAAAGACTCGCACACTTTCCCACAAGAACTTCTGTGACCGCTTGAAATATCCCGCTGGCAAACTTTCTGGGATCACCATCGCGAACCGCTTCATCTCCCCCAAATGATCATTCAACCAACCCTGCAGCTTTCCCATCGCCTCTTTCAAAGCCTGCTTTATCGGTTGAATAGCACCATCCCACCGCTCCCGCTTCGCATCATCTTCCCACTGATCCAAACAAAGCCGCAGCAGCGCATCGTCCAACAGCCAGTAAATGCTTTCTCGCTGACTGTGCAAGAACTTTTCAAATCCAAGATTCTTCGAACTCAATATGATGACGCTGTAATCGACCAGCAAGCACGCAGCTTGAGCCCACACCGAGAGTCCGAGCCGTGAAATCGCCTTCACCATGTCTGACACAGTTGCAGCGAAATTCTTCGTGTGGTGCAGTACTTGTCGGTAAACGATTGGTACACATCGATAGCCCTCCATATCATAGAGGAACTGAGTGTTCGCTGTAACAATTTCTTGTTCAGCATGCCACCGCATTGCCTGTCGGTACTGTTGGAGAATGTCCTCGTCTTCTGTATCTAATACAGCAGGATTACATGATTTGGGGCCATCAATGAAGCGAGACAGTGCCCAGTCCGCGGGGAAGGGGGCTTGATCTGGCATTGAGTTGACTTCGAATGTGTGCGGTTGTGGTCGAGATGTAGGGTGTGGAAAGGCAGCCTGTTGCGTCAGCTAGGTGGTCAGCGCTAGCACTTGATCCCCACCAAATCCTTCACTTGCTGTGTGTGGACTGCATCAACCATTACACGATCTATGACCTGTGTATAACCACATTTATGGTAATAAGAAAAATCACAAGTTTAACATCATCATCATATACTGGTATCATCGCACCTGTGCTCTAATTCGCGCCTCCAAGAGTTTGCTGCAATCCATAAGGCCCAGCAATATGATCTACATCCTTCATACTCAAAGAGTCATCTAGCGCCTCTTCAAGCCTCTCGCCATCTCCAATATCTTCCTAACATCCTCTTTCCCCAATCCCTCGCCCGCTCCCAAAATATCCGTCAACGTATGTCCCGCAATCCTATCCAGATCCTCTTCCTTCTCCACGCCAACTTCCCCCAACGTACTCGGCAACTCCAACATCTTCACAAACCTATTCACCGCATCCGCCAACCTCTCCTCTTCCCATCCCAACACCCTATTCCACACCTTCAAAACCTCATCCTGCGCCTCCCTCCTCTTCTCATAAAAATATCTCAACACAGGCGCCAACATAATACACGTCGTAACCCCATGCATGACCCCACACACGCTCCCCAACTGATGTCCAATCGCATGCGAAAGCCCCATCGGCGTCTTCCAAAGCAACAACCCCATCATCGCATCCCGGCTCCCCAGCTGACACGTACTAATCCCATCCAGCAACTCCTCCGGGTCACGACTCGCTTCCCCATCTTTATACTCCTTCAACCCCTTAAGCAACGTCTCCAGCGCCCCTTGCATATGCGCAAACACCTCCTTCGTGCACTTCTCATTCACCATCGTCTCGACGCAATGATCCACCGCACGCATACCAGACGACAGCCAGAGTTTGCGCGGACTCGTAGCCGCTACGTCCGGGTCGAGGAGGATCAAATCCGGCGCTGCGCCAGGACTGGTGAAATGCTGCTTCTTGTGCGTTTGCGGGTTCGTCGCACTCGACGCGTTGTTCCATTCACTCGCGCTTAGACTCGTTGGGACCAGAATTAAACAACACGTCGGATCCTTTAGGTTCTCTGTATTTCCTTTGGCTTGGTTGACGAGTGCCTCCATCGTGTCGGTGGTCAAATTGTCTGGGGCAAGATTAGCTTGCATCAAGCGCGCAATCTTGCTGGCGTCCGAGTAGCTGCTGCTCCCTATGCTGATGAGGCAATGGATATCATTTTCGATGAGAGATGCGGCAATGTCCAGGACATCTGGGTAGGGGGAGTGTGCGCCGACTCCGGATCTGGTACCGACGAGGAGGGAGCCGAGTCGTGATTTGAGGTCTTTGACTACGCTGGTTGATGAATCTAGGGCTTTGCTGTGGACGAGGAAGACGCGTTGGCATTTCCATCGATTGAGGGCATCTTCGATGTCGTCTAGATATGTGGAGTTGACAATCGCATCGTGTCCGGTTCGTTCAGGAATGGGTAATTGTTGGATTGTGCGTTTTCGACGTTTCGGGTGGTTTCTATCGTGGCCTGACATTTTGCATCTGGAATCATCTGATGTGAGAAGGAATGCTGCGGATGGAAGTAACTTTGTACTTTATAGACCGAGACAAGGTCCGGCAATTTAGCTTTGCTGCAAGGAGGATTAGCGCAAGGGTCCGGTGATGTTGCCGATCCTCTTACATCACATCAGCGGATAACATCTAAGTTCCCTGCTAATGCTTACGAAAGAATTTCACCGGAATCGGGAACTGTGCTGTTCTTGCTTAGGCTTCAACTATGCAGTGCTACCACATATCATGTTTCGATCTTGGAATGTCCGAGGGGTCTTACAGAACAGTCTCATGGAATTAAGTTCAGTTGTTCACGGTCCTAGTATCCTACAGGACACTACAGGTCACGTCGCAGTCTCAAAGATGGTGATGAGAAATCTAGACTACGACGTCCTACGTGAATATCGGCGTCTCCTCTAATGCATGAAACTTCACCAGAACCATATCTACTGAGACACGCCCAGAATGAAAGAACAACCCATGTCCTTGGTCTACAAATAAGTCAGCAAGTCATTTCAAAGAGGCTCTCATCAACTTACCCGGTCATGGAGACCACCGAGACTACAATCCAGCTCAGGTCCAGTCCAGTCCGCAGCCCTGCACTCGCCACACTTCTTGTCCTTCTCATTGTCGAACCACTCGCAGTCAATCGATCCGTCCTTGTAGGCGAAGCGCAGATGGTGCGTGTCGTAGTTGTAGCCACCGATGAACAGCGGAGGATAGGGGCGGACAAGGTGATCGACCGCGTTGATTAGGCCGCGGGGAAGATTCGTGTTCCTGACAAGGCCACCGTTCGAGTAAGTGCCCCAGGCTTCCAACTTGCCGTTGAAGCAGTACTCTGTCAGAGTGTAGTGGAAGGCCAGGATGGTTGTCTCGGTGTTCTCCGTATTCTGCACGGCGGTAACTTCAGGAACTCCAGTGCGTGTAGCAGGCAGATGTTCTACAGGCCTGTCTTCGTTGCGCTTGAAGCTGTTGATAGCCTCGGTGTGGTCGTCTCGAACAGCAATCATGGGTCCTGGAGACGAATTCGCTGTGTTCCACTCCACACCAATACTACACTCGACGACATGTGTCTAGAGGGGTTAGCACGATCTCAATCCGAATATGTTCCATGGTGCTTACCCGTGCAGCAGATGGGTTGATGGCGCAGTTAAGATCGCTTGGTGTCCATGGACTCGACTTGCAGAAGCCACAGTCGCCGACGCCACGGATATCTTGATCCCAGTGACATCCACCGTAATGGAAGCTAAGTACGCTGGTGAAGTAGTTGTATGGTCCAACTATGAGACCCACGCCGGGATATCCCAGGCTGACCGATATTGCCTCTTGATTTTTGAATTCATGCCCGAACCCGGGTATCGACGAGCCAGGATCCATGATGTAGGCTGAAACTATCAGAGGAGTGCCCAGTGTGGCTAAACATTTCTCGGTGATGCTGAGATACATGGTGCGGTAGCCAATGTTAGCATTCTTGTCTTGAGCGACAGGCTCCACAGACCCGAGAGTTTGTGCAGTAGGAAGCGTAGTCGTATCGTCGGACTTGGAGGTGAGGTGTCGAATAGCTCGGTGGTTCAAAGCTCCTTGACCGGTCTCGAGCTGGGCGAGTGTGTGAGCAACAGAGCCATCCACTTTCATTCGACACTTGTCGGATCGATAGCGAATGCCCGGAACATCATGACCAAGCCAACAATCCAGCTTGTTTCCCTCTTTGGACTCAAGCGTGCAGCTCCCACAAGACGGATCATGCTCGCCCCATTTGCAGTCGCCATATTCAAACGCGGTATAATATCCCTTGAACTTGTACTGCATGCTGAGTTGCTTACCGCCCACCATTGTAAATACGACGTCTCCAGGCTGAACGATGTGCTCAGAGGGGTTGCCATTTACCGTCAACGTTGCGACAGCGCGGAGGTGTCCTCCATTGCAGTATTCCTTGGTTGACCAGGTAAACTCATATGTGGCCTGGTCTTGAGTCTCACCACGGATGCTGGGCGAGATCGATACGTTGTCAGGCTCGCTGAGAGCTACCAGGGCACGGGATCCAACCGTAACAACGGGCTTGTCCCTGGCGTGCTTAGGAGGAGGAGGAACGTCCCCATCGACCTGCAAGTGGCAGACATCCTGTCGGTACTTCGCGTCCACGTCAGTCACCACACAACACTCCAATCAAATGCCCGACTTACCCGTTTATTTTTCTTCTTCTCCCTATCCTTGCACTCCGGCTTTCCGCCCTCCCGCACATGGGGACGACACATGCCACAGTTCGCAGTCAACGGGCCCCAATTACATTCTCCGTACCAGAAATAAGTGACTATCATACATCTCATTAGCCACAATCTCTTCCACCTTCCATCTCATGCACGATCATGTCGTAATACTCACCGTACTTGTCAAAGTTGTAAACCATATGCAGATTCTTCCCATCAATATCCACATAGTTGTACTCCCCATTCGAGCCATCGAACTCAAAGTCAATGTCAGCGCCGTTGACGTGGAACTTGCCACTGGCGCGGAGGGCGCCGTCATCGCCGCAGTATTCCGTCGTAGACCACTGGAAGTCCAGCATGTTCTTGCCGAGCGCCTCAGCGACGACTGCATCGGGGAGGACGGTGCGGACTGATTTGGGTAGGCCATCGGGGCGCAGGGCGGGGATAGCAGCCGCAATCGCCGCGAGGACGACGGGGAGAAGCGCGAAGAGCTTCATGGTGTGGGCAGGGAGCGGGCAGTGAGGTGGGAGTGGGTAGGTAACGACCGAGGGCTTCGAGACTCTCGAGCCGGAGGGCTGGAGAGTGATCGATTGTGAGGTGTGGTGGGGAGGAGAGAACAGGATCAGGAGCCGGCGAAAAGCTTTTACTATATACTGAGAGAGAGTGAAGGTGAATGCAAAGCGGGGGAGAGAGCACGGACAGCATGAGCAAACGGGCGGCATGACTGACATGACAGTGTGTCATTGGTTAACTACTCGTCGATTCCTGCATACAACTCACGCAAACGATGAGTGGTATCATGGTAATGATCATGAAGTGAATATGCTACCTACCTCATTTCCCATCCAATCCAGGTCCATAACACCAAGCAATGCATCTATCCCCTTCAACGCCCTCGCCTCGCAACATCTTCCAGGAATCCGAGCAAGAAGGTCTTATCCACGGGGCTCTTTCCATCCGTAGCTGACCTGTTCTGCGCACCTAGGCCTCCCACACCTGGCATGTTCTCGATGCCCTGGCCCCTAGCAACAGGATGCGATGTTGGTGGAATGACGATACTCGGAGGCGCCGCATCACCTATGCTTGAGATGCGGCTGCGAGATACCATATCTGAGGGACTGGCAGCCTGGCTTCCTTTTTCTGGAAGTGGGCTCACCGGACTGATCAGGCCAGACATGGCGGTCTTTGGAGTAGGTGGCAAGGGACTTCGGCCTGCTGGAATTGGACTATGTGATTGCTGTAGTGGCGCAGGTACTCGTGCTCCTTCTGGCTTTGGAGATGGTTTGCTGAAGAGCGCAAGTAAGGCGTTCTTCTGATCCGACGGCGCAGAGTCACGAGGATTGGTAGACTGTTGCATCGCAGCAAAGGGAACTGGAGACTTGGCCGCAGACACTGCAGGCTGTGCAGCAGCAGGCTGTGGCGAAGGTCCCTTGAACATATCGAGAAGGCTCTTGGCATGAGCTGTAGGTGCCGGTGACGGGCCAGGCGCTGGCGACTGAGCTGTTGATGCGCTTTGCTGTGGTCTCTTCAATATCTGTGGCTTGAAGGCTGTTTGTGGCGTGCTGGATGCTTCTGTGATGCTCGGCGACATGCCATTACGGCCACCCATCTTGATATCGGATGAATTCCGGGGGATGGATTGCTCGCGCTTCAAAATCTGTTGCGGCATAAAGGTCGCTGGGGAAGGTCCGCGAGAGCTCCCACTGGTGGGGTGCGTGTGCTTCTTCATAGTATCGAAATCCGGCGCATTGACGGGTCCGCGAACGGTAGCAGATGTGATACCTGTCGGCTTTGGCTGGTTGCCAAACATGTCTAGCAAGCTAACATTTGGAGCTCTGGCTGTCTTTGGCGCAAGCTGTGCAGAGACGTATCCCGGAGTTGTAGGAAGCGCAGATAGCTCAGCCGGTTCAGCTGGCTCAGGTGACGAGATGGGAGGAGTACTCCTAAACAGCGTCAACAGTGAGTCTTGATGCGCAGATCTAGGCTTTGGCTGTGCCGGCTGGATGTTGATCGGAGGCGATTGAAATTGTGGCGAGGCAAGCTCATTGGGCGTGTGGCGAGGAGCCGACTCTTGCGGCATTTCATGTGACGTTCGCGGGCTCTGAGCATGTACGGTGGTTTGAGAAGATCCCGGTTCCGGACCGCGTTCGTCGTTTATCCTGAAAGAGTTCAACAGCCCCAGGGTATGTGCGTTGAGCTTTGGCGCGGGCAGCTTCGAAGCAGGTGGTACAACAGGACCTGGGCCGTGCGAACCAAATGGCTGTGATTGCGCAGACGGGTATGACTGAGCTTCATGTCGTGGTTGGAATGGCGGAGGTCCCTGTGGCTGTGACATCTGCGGAGGCGATTGGAACATGGCTCTATTTTGTTGAGGTGGCTGAGACATGAATTGATGTGGAATCTGCCCATGCATGCCATTATTGAATTGCTGCTGCGACCCATTAAATGGCATACCCTGGTGCTGGTGCGGCGGGAACGGGAACGGTGGTGGAGGCGCCATGTTATTGAATTGCGGTGGACGAGGATGATGCTGCCCGTGTGGGCTGTCGGGCTGTGTTGGGGGAGACATGACCTGATCGAATGGTGTCTGGGGTAAAGAAACTTGGGGGCTTGCAGGCTTGTTTCCTTGTTGAAACAAAGCTAGCAACGAGTTTGCCTGCGTCTGCGTCTGCTGGGTAGGGGTTGGCATATCGGGTGCCTCAACGGGTGGTGATTGGAATCCCATTCCGACGCTGAGCAAACGCTTAAGCTCTGCCGCAGGGTCTACGGGCTGTTGTGCTTGCGACTGCATCGATACCTCGGGCAGGGTGTCGCTGGGACGATGACCACGACCGAGTTGAGCGACCAGATCGGCGAAATTGAGATCTGGCTGGGGCGCGAATCCCGGATCTATGCCACCAACAGTCGTTGCGTGTATCTCAAGCTGAACTTCTTCCTCCTCGTCCGTCACAAGCATGCCCGCTGATGCCACAACGTGGGCACCACTGCGTGGCCTTTGCCGATCGAGCTTGTGCTGCTGCTTAATCCACTGCCTCAGCTGACCAAGAAACGGCGCAACCATATAGAAACTGCTCTCTTTTATAGTGTCCTGTCCGCCTCCTTGTTGTGCTGCCTTGTTCCCTCGTCGTAGCGTCGGAAGATCCGTCAATTTGTACCAGTCGATCTTAGAGATCTCCTTGCGCGTCCGAGGCTCAAAGTACGTGTCCATAGGGACGCCGCGGAACACGTACAGCATCATGGTCTGTTCGCGCATCGTGACGGTGATGGACTTCATCTTCTCTTCTGGCAACACCAGGTTGGCCTCGTTCAGATCGTAGCCTGTCTCCTCCCAGACCTCTCGTATAGCGCAGTCAAGGTCTGCCTCCTCCTTGTTGATCTTTCCGCGCGGGAAACTCCACTTTGCGCCCTTCTTCCACCCTTTGACCAGGACCGCGTGTGTCATCTCCTGGTTCAGCATAATTGCGCCGCGGACCGGCACGCGTGTCTTGTAGGCGAGGAAGTTTTCGTACGCCTGTTGGTGCAGCTGTTCTGAGTACGCCGAGAAGAGCGGGCAGTGCTGGAACATGAGCTGCGAGAACTTGCGCAGGTGCATCGACGGCAGGTTGTTGGGGTCCAGCGGGCGGATGAAGTCTTCGTA
Source organism: Phaeosphaeria sp. A1 3.1a (assembly GCA_003501895.1). NCBI lineage: Eukaryota > Fungi > Ascomycota > Dothideomycetes > Pleosporales > Phaeosphaeriaceae > Phaeosphaeria > Phaeosphaeria sp. A1 3.1a. Next base: position 8,678 of record QVXC01000402.1, on the reverse strand, counting down.
GAACCATTGCGCTTCTTCGATCTGGAAGCATATTCGCTCCACCGACTGTAGCTCTTCGTTGGGGAGGTTGACTATGAAGCGCACACACAGGTCGTCGAGCCAGTCAACTAGTGTCATCTTTGTATTCGTCATCGTAGTTGTCGGTCTGACCCGTGTCAAGCATGCCGCGGGCACGAGTGAGCGTGGGGGAGGGTCGCAGTCGCGTCGCGATTTCACTCGGCGTAAGAGAGCGAACGTTCTGGATTATGTCGATGGTGATCTGGGTGTGCACAGCCACGGACGCTGTAGAAAATGGGCAATAATATGGACCGAGCCGAGGTTTGCGATAGGTAGGTTGGTGTTAATGCAGTGGGAAGCTCTGTCGCTGGATTGGTGCATACTTAGTGTGTGGCGTTAGCTGTGGCTCAGCCCACTAAGATCACCCTTCGTGACGTCTTTTGCTCTGTAACTTGGCTTGTCGCAGTTCCAAGGAGCCTGAGAAGCAGCTATGACGATCCACCCACCGCCAGCATGACCCATTAAAACACGCCTTCGCACCTTTTCGTTTCGCTGTCACCCATTCACCTTGTTGCCCATCACCGAACATTGTTTGTCGCAATCGCAACTCGTCATTCTAAAAAAGGCAGCTACGCGCCAGGTTTCAGATCTCAGAGGACAAGCGTCAGCCAACCAGACAACAAATTGCCCTTTGAGACAGCCGCGCTCTTTGTCGCCTTGTGCAGCAGACCTCCATATAAGGTCGTCTTCAAGGTCGCCATAGCGAGCATATCCAAAGCTATTCATACGTCTGCTATACCAAATACCCCTTAATCGACAACTCGACACATACCGCAGCCATGACGCAACTCGTCGCCAAGTATGCGATGAAGAAGGTGATGAACAGCGAGCTGAACAAATATAAATCGAAAGATGTATCAGGGCCATATGTAAGTCCACACCCAACTTCCAGGTTGATCTTCATCTCCACGTGACCATCACTAACATCCACCCGCCAGGACCCCTACTATGAGGAGATTCCGCACCCTAAGAAGCCCGGAAAAACAAAGAAGGTCAAAAAGGAAATCGCCGCATACATCCCCAGCCAGGAAGCCAACGTCCTCGCCAAAGCTCGCAAAACAGCCTACCGCCTCGACTATGCCCTCTTCACCTTCCTCGGCATCCGCTTCGGCTGGTCCGCCATCATCGGTCTCGTCCCCGCCATCGGAGACGCCGCCGCCGCTCTACTCGCCTTCAACCTGATCCTCAACATGCGGAAAGTTGAATGCGGCCTCCCAGCATCCGTGCTAGCAATGATGATGATCAACCTCGCCATCGACTTCGCCGTCGGCCTCGTCCCCTTCATCGGCGACCTCGCCGACGCCGCCGTCAAATGCAACGGCAAGAACGTGCGCCTCCTCGAACGCCATCTCGACAAGGTCTACAAGCCCGAGGAGCTCAAGGCCCGCGACTCAAAGCTGCCGCGCGAGCGCCGGCCGCGTCCCGCGTCGGTGTATGTCGACTTCGACGACGAGATCGAGGAGCGCAGGAACACGTTCGACAGCGACTCGGATGTGCGCGCCCCGCAGCAAGCCTACTCTGGACGCCGGCCCCAGGACGAGGAGATGGGGATCCCGAGGCAGGAGAGTCGTAGGCATCGCGATGAGAGGCCGAGCCGCAACAATACTAAGAGCAGCAGGCGGCATTAGATGACGAAAACCCGTATTTCATTGTTGTATATCCCTCACGATTGTAATTCGCAACTGCGCTGGCGTTCGGTTTGCTGCATCTAGCTGGGCTTGTTCGTTCGCAAAATTGCATACGCATGTACGATACCCATCGTTCGTTTGCTCTTGTATGGCTTTGGTAGATATTCGATAGTTAATAGCTGTGCTTTTAAGCACCACTTAATGGTAGCTTCAGCTCTTTGCCCTATCGTGAGGAGCTTCGACGAATGAGTTACTTCGTACAATAGGGCCTGGAGTCTGTGGCCTCACCTACCAGGCGATGCTGCAGCTTCTCTAGCTAACAGTCAGATACTGTGTACTGCTACGGCCTCCTTCGTCTGAAGTCCAAGTTAGAACATCAATTAAACATATCAGATTCGGTGTGATAACGTTTTTCAGAATAAATTCATACATAGCATCAACTGCAAACAGCACGTAGGCCATTCCACGATCCCTAATGTAGACAGCTAAAAAGCCAAAGCACCAACATCCCAGCCTCACGAGCTGCATGTCGCGCACACAAAAACGCCAGTAAACTCCATAATCTTCCGATTTTGCCACGTCCTCTTACACACAACACACAGACAAGTACCGAACCTAATCAGTGTCCGGAGCGACACCTGATCAGCATCCTACTTCCTCACAGTCTTGCTCGCCTTTCCCACCAACTTAACCAGCTCCGCATACGCCTCGCCAAACTCCTCCGCATCCTCGTCCTTGCCCTCCTTCTTCGCCTTCGCGCTCCTCTCCTTGCTGACCATGACGACGCTCGTAGGCCGCTTCGTCGCGCTCGCCTCGCCGAGCTGCGCGCGGCTCTTGATGTAGATGTAGGGCACGTTGTGGTCTTCGCAGAGCACGGGGATGTGGGAGATGACGTCCATGGGGGAGATGTCTGCGGCGATGACGACGATGGCGAAGGGGTTGGATGGGTCGAATGACGCGGGGGCGTCGGATTTGCGCAGCGCTTTGACGACTTCTTTGACGCCGCGGCGGAGGGTTTTGGATTTTGCGGCTGTGAGATGAATTAGCTCGAGTCACACCAATTTCTTCCCAATCCGCAAGTCCCATCGAGGAGAGAGGAAGAACAGTGGATACATACACTTCTTAACCGTCTTCAAAATCTTCTTCACCTCCTTCTGCTCGTCGGCCAGCGGAAACGCAAACGGCACCAGCGCACCGCGCGGCTCGCCGTCATCCTCGCCGTCTACGACCTTGACGAGTGAGACCTCGGGCGCCTTCTCGAGTTCGGCTTCGAGCGCATCGACCATTTCGGCATCGACCTTGACCTTCTTCTCCTTCTTGTCCTTCTTGCTCTTCTTCACGCCATCGACTTCGGAGCGCTTCTCCTTTTTCTCCTTCTTGAGGTCTTTCGCCATTTTGGATTCGAGCGCAGCTGATTGGGGTTTATGTAATGTGTGTAGGGAGCTGTGCAGATGCGCGTGCGAGCTGCAATTGTGTGTCTTGCGGCGGGTGGAGCTTTGCCTCGCGAGAAGCTCGAACTTTTCCTAGAATTTCTCGCGCGCACACTAGCTCGACTAAGACTAGCGGCATCTGATATGAGCTCGGGTCCACCAACAGCATCAGTTATCTTTAAGCAGTCCACAGCACATATGCGATTGTATGATAACGGTCTAGATGGAAAGAATTATTCGCATTTTCATATCGGACTCGAGCACACCTTTGCATCTGCTTCATCAATCTAAATACCTACTGCCCTCCTCCCGTATATAGCAGCAAATCAAAACCCTATGGTATATGCAGCAAGAGAACAATACTAGTCCGTACAAAGGAGATAGACAGTAGAGGAGAGAAGGTATTAGCGCTCTGAACAAGCAACGCACTCGCAGCAAAAACGAGACAGATATTGCACGCGCGTGGGGCCAGCCTCTAACAAAAGTCCAAAAGCAGCGAGCGGGTATGGTGAAGGAAAAGAGGTATTATGCTGCAAAGAGAAAGAGAGCCCGAGCTCGAATGTGTACGCTTGGACTGGACTGCCCCCGTTGCGCCGTTTCACCCTGATCTTGGGATGAATAAAGGAAATGATAGGGAACTCGACCCAGTAACGCCATAATGCAGATCAAACGCCCGCCATGCTCCCAGGTGCACGGAGATGACAAATGAGACAAGAACATTTACAGTCTTGAAAGGGAACTGGCGACATATAGAAAGGACTGTGCGAGACAGTCATCGATCTGCATGGTGGTAGATGCGTTAGTACGCCATCTGCATTTCGAGGACTTGCACACCACCTGCTGCCATCGATGGGGAGGCTGAGCCGGAACGAGAGGACATGGCGTCCTCATAGCCGACGAGGGCTTGTGAATGTAGCTTGAAGGCTTCGCCCATGAGCTTTGTGATTCTACAAAATGTTAGCATAGTCACAGATTTCGAAAGAGGTGAATGACATACCCCCATACGACAACTTCATCAATCATGCTGCCCCAAAGTCGGGCAACGGTCGAGCTCAGCTTCGCGCCGTAGACATCCACCGAGTCATCGTCGAACAGATTACGGAGCTTGTTGTACATAGCCAGCTCTTCCTCCGTAGCAGGCTCCTCGTCGTGTTCCAGACGGTAGAGCCAGAGAGTGAGGATAACCATCAAGTCCATGCCGGTAAGAGGGTGCTCGATGCTCCAGTTGGTAGCCGAGGTGCGGGCAACCCAGCGGATCCCTTGCACAGCTGCGACCTCAATGCAGTCGAAGCACTCTTGAATGACCTTGATCATCTCTTGCGATCGCTGAACCTTGTCGCGGGCGTTCGTCATGGCCGCGGCAACCTCGTAAGAGTCGTGGTAGCGAAGAGCCTCCTGAATAGACTTAAGATCAACAACGAGACGGGCGCGAGTGTTTCTGTAGAGCGCCATGGCATTGAAGATCAGCGGGTGCCCCTTGTGAGGTGCGCTCAACTGAACAACGACAGTCTCGGGCTCACACAGCTCCAGTGACGTCTCCCAGGTCTCGAGAGCGAGTCGGAGCTTGTACTCGGTAACGACGTCCTGCAAAGCTTCGGGACTGCGCTTGTGGTACCAGACCTCGAGGAACAGCGCATTGATCATGACGCGCGTGGCAAAAGCACTGTAGCGAGCCGTCTCGCCCTGGAAAAGGTTGTCGTGCGCCTGTCTGAAGGTGATGATCTTCGAAGCAGCGATGTTCTCGCTGAAGGCTTCATCGTCGCCGACCTCCATGGTCCACAGGGATTCGGAAGAAGGCAGCTCCAGAGTGTCAAACTCGTTGAAGCCCATGGCCGGGGTGTGGTTATACGTCAGGGTGAGCAGACCAAAGAAGATGTATACTGCGTAGTAAGTTCGGCGACATTGCTCGTCGACGACCCATTCTTCGTGACTGGGCTGGGCACCTTCACGTGCCTCTGTGCGGATCTTGAGCTCGTAGCGGTTTCCAGCAACCATGTTTGCAAGGAGACTCTTGATCGAGCACGCCCATTCCAGGCCCTTGGGATCGCCACTCCAGCTCGAGAAAATCATGTTGAGCAGTGTGCTCTGCATGGTCCACAGCGGGCACTTGCGCGAGCTGAAGTTTTCCTTGTTCTGCAGGAACTGGTTGACAAGGACCTTGGATCCGATGTGAAGCATGTAGGCTTGGTCTTGGTCGAAGATGTACAGAGCGCCGATTGACAGGACTGCAAGTAGAAGTGGCGCAGACACCTCGGTCGGGTTGAAGGTCGCAGGATGCAGGAAGGGCAGGTGGTGGTGGAACAGGTCGAAGTACGTCTTCAGCAGGCGGTTTAGAGTATTGAGACTCGGCAGGTGGAATGTCTCGAGGAGGGCGTTCTCGCTGTCGTACTGCTTGATGTTCTCGTAGATGCGCACGCATTGCTCTTCTGAATCGAGTTGAGGAGCCCTTGTCATGGTCAGAGCCTGGCTAGGCCCAGGTGATTTGCGGTAGTCGACAGGGGAGACAGGACCCAGCATCGAAGGGTAGGGCGACAGCGCACCGGGCGTCCCAAGTCCGTTGCCGCCGTTCATCGACTGAAAGGTGGGTGCGAGCGTGTCGCTGCCGGACATTGTGCGCTCCATCAGCGGTGGGAGCTGGTGTGGGTGCGAGTTCAGCGCGCTTGCATTGGTGAAGGCCGAGTGAGGGTCTGGCTGCGACTTGGGCTCTGGCTGTGGCACCATCGAGTCTCTCCAGGGCATCTGCGGCAGCATGTTCTGGCCGGGCGCGGTGTACGGCACGACAGGCTCCATCATGGACGGGCCAGTGGGCGAGATGACGGGCTCGTTGTGGGAGGGAACCATCTCGGGCTCCTGGCTCGCCATGGCGCGGTGGTGGAAGTCGGTCATCAGCATGGCAGCCGCCTCGATGTCTGCGTCAACCATGTCCTCTTCATGCTCGTCCATGTGGCCGAGAGCTGTCTGCTCGAGAGGCGCGGCAGGCTTGGAAGGGCCAGCATCGGCAGTCTTGTTACTGGTACGGCGCTTTTGTTCGCTGGGCAGAGGTGCGCCGCCATCTTTGGCGTGGACGGTGCGGTCGTGTCGAAGGAGTAGATCTCTGCGGACGAAGGTCGAGCGACATTTCAGGCATTTGAAAGGTCTATCGTGCGGTTAGCATCGAGTCGTGGTGGTGTGGGGAGATGACTTGCCGTTCTTTGGTGTCTGTCGCGGGGCAAAATTGTTAGCATCTACCATTCCAAATGTTCGTTGAAGACCCCGCCTGCCCGCGTCGCGAACGCGGTGTCCCGCAGCAAAGCTACCCCGCTCAAAACATTGAGCTCTTCCATCCTGGTTTCGCATGATATGGAGATGCACTTACGGGATCGTTCGTGACGGCTGCGATGCTCGCTCCTGCTGAACGCGCGGTTACACTGTGATCAAGTCAGACAATAATTCCACGATGCAGACACCGAGCAGCTCACAAATTGGCATTTGTATTTCTTGTCGGGCACTTTGGCACCGGTAGGCTTTGCGTTGGACGCCATTTAGATGGCTGGCGATGGTGTTGGGTCGGGGCGCGTGGTATTAAAGCGTGCAGGTCGTGGGTTTCGGTGGTGAACACGAGAGACTTCTCATCCCGTCTCGCCTGTCGTGGTGGAGTGTTGCTAAAACACCGGTAGAGCCGATGAAGAAAGGATACGGAGATGCGACAGCGCTATCGTTGGGCGCCCGCGGGGATGAGCAGCGTGGTGGTGATGAATGTTGAAAGTCGAAAGTGGGTAGGCAGGCACGAGTGGCACGTAAAGGAGACCGGTTGACAGCCGCACCCACCTCTTTCGCGAGGGGCTTCCAATGCTAAGTTGAGCACAGACCCGCTATGAGCCTCAGAAATCACGGCCAAACCCTGTCGTCCGATGGCTATTACCCCTCTAATGACAGTCGCATTCCTTGATTATAAGCGCCGTATTGAACTTCGACCTTACATCAGAGGCGCTTTTGCTGTGTTGTTGCGCCGTCGCTCCTGCCCGCTCACATCGAGCACGTTGTCGCGCTTTCACACCACATCACGAAGCATCAACATCGTCGAAACAAAGACACACATGCCAGCTCTCCCCTCACCGCGTGAACAGGGACGGGGTGTCGCTGCTAGAGGAGATCGCCACATGGCTGCCCGCTGTCCAACCATTGCTATTGCCGTGCACCTTTGGAGGAAGGTCGATCTGGTCAGCGGAGCTGGCCTCTTCAACAATTACTCGTCGCACAGGGTCGAGTAAAGAGCGGTAAGAACGCTCAAGCGACTTTTTGCCCATTGAAGGCGTAGTCTTTACTTCACCAGTCGAAAGCTGCGTCAATTGCATACACGCTCACCGCCTCACTATTTCGCCGGCCGTTCCAACGTGCGCCCTACCAGCCACCTTATTTATTGACACCGCGCACCCGTCATTGCACGTGTCCCTCATCTCTTCGCCCGTCAATCGCACCCGCTCATCCAACACGTCTCTGCAGAGTGTACTATGCACAAGCAACACTGCTATTTGAAGTGATCAGATCGTCCGTCACGCAACATCCAGACCTTCTTACGCACTAGGACTTTGACGCAGCCATGGACCGGTGCTAAGTGGGTATGTGGGTCGCGGGGAACGGGATTTAGCCCGAAGAATGGGTACTGTTACCAGGAACAAGTCCGCGCGTCCGTGTCGTCTGGAAATGAATCGAGGGCGCAACCTCCTATGCAACAGAGCGCATCAATCCTGAGCCCCTCGTTTCGTCACGCGTTCTGGAAGGTCGGACTGCCCCTATTTCGCAACATCGGACCGCCACTCATCAACACAGACCAGGAGGGGTGACATTTGGTATTTCATTTTTGTGGCGGGAGACTGAAGTGAATGTGCAGGGATGTCTTCCACGCGGTACCGGCAGCAGGCGGAGCAACGTTAGCCGACATTGGACGCACGTGTCGCAGAGGCGGGACATTTCACGTGACACCAAATGGAACCGTCATCATCTGGACCACAACAATGCATCTCAATGTCAACCTCAATGATGGTCTGACAGATAATTGAACATGATCGGATTTCCCAGGGTCCTCGATCTTGACCTAAATTATCTATAACGTAAAGCACCACCGAGCCGGACACACCACCGAGCCGGACACTTCTTCTTGGCATCGCGAACACCACGTACAAAATTCTCAATTACTCTACATCTTCAACAGATCCTTCGTACGACGTAGCTGCATCAGATTCAGAATCTTCTACTGTATCGTTTTTGCACGTACGAGCGTTATGCCCAGTCTTGCCGCACTTGCTACAGTGCCGTTGACCTGGTTGGGCTTGTTCTTGACTACCACTACTACGCGCCTTCTTTGCAGTCGTACGACTACTAGAAGCACTCTCAGCTACTGCCAATGCGCCTACACCAAACTCTATTGTACCACCTGTCTGGATTCGCTTCCTTTTGCGCCCTCTGCGCTTTGTCAACTCTGCTATCTGCTCTTCAAGCTCTCGTACGCGGGCCTTCACAAGCTCATTTTCATGCAGCATCTCCTCAGCCCCTTTGACAAGCTTTGAGAAGCTTTCTTGTGCAC
>QVXC01000401.1:0-31031 GCA_003501895.1 Phaeosphaeria sp. A1 3.1a | reverse complement strand
CGCCATGGGAGCCGCGACCTGACGCCAAAATCCCTCGCGCAGACGGGCCGCTCGAGGACCACGCCGAGTGCCCACGAGAGCACCCTGTGGAAGGCCTCCGTCGACCGCCCGCAGCTCTCGGAGCGCGACAGCATCTTCGCGACCACGTACCTCGTCGCCGACACGCCCACGTCCTCGCCGCGGACGAGCGCACACCCGCCAGTGCCCGACGACCATGCTCCCCAGCACACCTCTCCAGACACGGCCGCGCCAGCGCCTCCCCAGCGCCGACTGATGGATGCACCTGCCTTCCGCAGGAAACAGTCCACCTACCCGCCCGTCGCCCTCGACGACCACCACGCCCTCCTGGCCACCCACTTCAATTCACGGACCCCCATCACTGCAGGCATGGGGCCTGGCGACTTGAGCCACAGCCCGCCCCCGTACATGAGTCCCGTCGACTCGCCCGTGCAGAGGCCCACCACCCCGCACCACCCAGACGTCCAGTCTGCCCTCGATGAGAGGCTGGAGGACAGCGAAGAGAGGAGGCGGAACATGGCGTGGCGGGGCGGGCAACCCATCTCCTTCAAGGGCACCGGTGCTGCCGAGTCGGCGCTGCTGGACACTGAAATGGACAAGAAAATTGACGTCACCCTAGCCAAGGTCGAGCAGCCACCGTCGGCCCGAAGCCGCAAGGCGAGTCACTTCTTGAGGGTGTTCAAGGACGGCGATGGCAGTGGGGAGCAGACAAACCGAGACACGCGAAGCAAGGACCGCCGCTCAGCCGAGACCAAGCTGTCTGCCTTGCATGAAGATGCACAGCCCAGGGCCAATGCCAGCGAGTATAGCGCGCTCACGGAACAACTGCGGGCGTCGTCGCGGCCATCGTCAGCCGTGCAGTCACCCCTCGGCGGGCCTACCGAGCACTACTTTGAGAAGGTGCCTACACCTCGCAGCGAGAATGTCGCGAGTGCACTCGCAAATCACGTCGAGAAGAACTCCCAAGCAGACGAAGACACAGTGTACAAGCAGCCACTCCCGAGCCATGTTCTGCAAGAAATTCGGTCTCTTGCCAACCTCACTCCAGGCGCGCAGCCGGGCTCGTCGTTCTCCAGAAGTCTGCCCACTTCAGCCGCCGAGAAATTCCACGCCCAAGCGTCGACAACTGCTGGCAGGGAGCCGTACGAGGAGCCGGACGACTACTTCCAGGCCAAAGATAACGCGGCTGAGCCACCTGCTAATGACGACGATGAGGAAGATGATGAATCGGAGAGGGAACAAATTTCTTCGGCCCTTTACTTCCCCCATCGGCGGCTGAAAACGTCCGAGCAAAGTTCCAATGAGGTGCAAGAACGCAAGTCGGAGGCACAAGGTACCAAGGACAGATCGTCGTACTATGCAGAGAGAGGTTACAAAGTTCAGGCGGCAGACGGAGATGCTCCCCGAAGTCCACAAGAGGTAGAAATTTCTCTACAGTCCAAAGATACAAATCAATGCCTGTATGGTGACATCTCTACGACAACTTCAACACGGCATGATAGCGAGGATCCGCTGAGTGTCACACATAGCGAGTCGGTATCAGCTGAATCTGAGTCCGAATCGCTTGCTGAATCCACACCTTCGCTGCTTGGCTATGAGTCTAGTGCCACTGATGATCTAGGCACTACGCCCACTGCAACAACATACCCGAAAGAAGTCAAGACTTGCCCCGCTCCAGCTCCTCAAGTCGAGGTACCGGTGGATGCTGTCGAGCTCAAACCTTACGACCATCAAGTCGGTGGCCACTCGACGGTGTATCGATTCTCAAAACGGGCTGTTTGTAAGCAGCTCAACAATCGGGAGAACGAGTTCTACGAGACGGTGGAGCAGCATCACCCGGAGCTGCTTGAGTTTCTTCCAAGGTACGGAATCCTTTGTCGCGTTCAAGTCATGCGAGACTGAAACGTCAGCGAAGATACTACCCATTATTTGTGCAGGTGAGACTATCGCTAACAACTATCTTACGTATAGGTACATTGGAGTCTTAAATGTCACCTATCGGAAAGCACCGAAGAAGAAGAAGGCGACAAAGGAGAAGAGCACGACAGACAATCTTCAGGCTATGTCTTCAACACAAAAGGACGCGCCTTCGCAAAGCGATGCACCAATTCCGAGCCAACCCGCCCAAGGCCAGGAACAACGCATGGTCAGTCACAAACAGCAAGTGATGCCAGTGCCGCAAGTCATATTTGAGAACAACCGTCACATCATTCCCGATAACTTGTTTCAATTACCGCCACGATCGGCTACCCCTGATCCGTGGATGAGCTCCCCAAAGTATCCACCACCAAACCACCGGCGAGGGCAGAGTGAGTTCGATCTCCATGCGGTGAACGAGAGCCGGCCCCCAATGTCTCACCACAGCAGCTGGGGTGTCACAACGATAAACAGGAAGCTGCAAGAGGAAGTCCTGCGCCAAGTATTTGCTCCTCCCACAATCCATCATCGTCACCGTCACCACAGCCATCACGGCATTCCTCGGAGATCTGCAGGTGACTCACACCAACCTCCAGTGGGGTCTGCGCCGTCCATGAGAAGGAATAGCGCCGATATTTCAGTCTTGCAAGCGACGCCCATAGAAGAATCCACCCGCAAGCAAGTGTTGAGAGCCGAAGCGCGTCGCCACGCGTCAAGTGGAAATGAGGCAACGATTCCCCAAGGTTTACGACAAGATTTGGAGCCTCGGCAAGAAGATGCTCTGCAACTACCAGCAAACCATGCATCCAGACGTCGTCACTCAGGAAGCGGCCTTGTGAGGAGGCCGCTAGGTATTGATTGTGCCAAGAGGCATAATCTCGAGTACTATGAGGAAGACGGCTATGGTGGAGACCGTGAAGACGAAGTTTTCGCCATGGATGAGGATGAACATGGCGCACTCCACACAGACAAGGAGCACACGAGGCCAAAATTAGAGTCGAAGCCATCTACTGAACAGGCCCCAGCGAACATACCTCTAGTTGGAACGATGCTTCCAGCCCCTGTAGTGGCTCACGCCCAAGTTGATTCGCCGTCCAACCCCGAGCAAGCTCAACAGTCGTCCGACGAACGTGTGCAGCACTTCATTCTCCTGGAAGATCTCACAGCCGGCATGTCGAAGCCTTGCGTGCTTGATCTAAAGATGGGTACGCGCCAATACGGCATCGAAGCCGACGAGAAAAAACAACGCTCGCAACGCCGAAAGTGCCAAATGACCACGAGCCGCGAACTCGGCGTGCGCGTCTGCGGCATGCAAATTTGGAACGTCAAAACGCAAAGCTACATTTTCGAAGATAAATACTACGGCCGGGACCTCAAAGCGGGCAAAGAGTTCCAAGACGCACTGAAGCGCTTCTTCTGGGATGGTACGGGGTACAAGGCAGCTACGCGGCATATTCCTGTTATCCTTGAGAAAATTAGTCAGCTCGAAACTATGGTGAAGAAACTGCCTGGATATCGGCTGTATGCAAGCAGTCTCTTAATGCTGTACGATCGCGGGGACGGCGATGCTAAAGAGAGAAGCAAGGACAAGACCAACTCCACCGCCAACGGCACTTCCACCACAACCGCAACTGAGAAAGAAACCCCTCTAGCCCCGAAAAAACTCCCCGAAATCAAGCTCAAAATCGTCGACTTCGCAAACTGCGTAACAGCCGAAGACCCCCTCCCGTCCGACATCCCCTGCCCCCCAAGAGACCCAGACGGCATAGATCGCGGCTACCTCCGCGGCTTGCGTTCTCTTCGCTTGTACTTTCAACGTATCTGGAAAGACATCCATGAAGAGTGGGTCGAAAGGGGCGAGGGTGAGGGCATGGCGAGTAGGAACCATCATCATGGGCCCGGGCTGGGGGATGTAGGGAGTGGCTGGATGGATGAGGCAGGGGGTGAGGAGACAGGCTATGTCAGCTTCTAGGTCTTGGGCCATGAGCAGAGCAAAGATGGGGAAGGGATGAGGTGATTTGCTGTGTTTTGGCGTTCGGATCAGGCATGAAAAAGGGAAGAGCATGGCGTTTGTCATTATGGGATTGGCGCGGTATATTTGTGGTTTTGGGGTTGCAATAGCATGAGAAATTGGACTGGCGAGTTGAGACGAAGCAAAGTGCATGCATGCATCGGCGCAAATATTTCCATTCCATGACATGACTGGGAACTGGGAGGCTGGCTCGATTTGTGGTACTTGTTTCGTTATTGCACACATCACAGTAAGGTACAACTTCTTTGTATAGTATGCTTTAGAAATGCCTTGAAAACTCCCATAAACACGCTTTTCTAGCAATGTTCCTTAAGGGATTCCTAGACTGCTTTTGCTAGCAACACTTGCACCTCTTCCCGGGCTTTTTTTTAACATTCCGTCCTGGAGACTGTCTAAGCCAGCCCTAGCAATGCATGCACCCGTTCGTCCCCCTTTCTAAAGAAATGCCCGGACCTTTGCTCATTTCGAAACTCAGCAAGGCCCGTTGATCTCTTCTTAAGCAATGTCTCATGCACATTCCCTCGCCTTCCCCCCTTCCCTCTAGAAAACTAGCCCTGCCACTTCGTCCTCCTGCCCCGAAAGAAGCCCACCATCCCAATCGGCAACAGGCCATGGTCAACCACATTCAATCCCCCGAACCGCTCACACATCTCCGGTCCGTACATCTGCGCAATCCATTTCCAGTACGCATCCATGCCACTCGCCATGATGCCCCGCAGGTTACTCTGGCCCCGCAACTGCTCCAGCGCAAGCTGCATCGGCGCGCTGATCATGATAGGGGTTTCGGCCGGCTTGTGCAGTAGGACCTGATAAGTGGAGCGGATGTTGGCGGACCCTGCGGGGTAGAGGGACTCTCGGAATCGTGAGAATTCCTCGAATGGGAGGAATGTGGATGAATCCGTTGGTTTCCAGTCCTGGTGCTCGAGGTATCGGGCATCGGGGCGGACGTCGCCTTTTTCGAACAGCTTCTGGGCATTGGCGTAGTCGTTGTTTTCTTTCTCGCTGAATTCGACCATGAGGCTGTATGGATCTTCCTGGACTGATTCGCGCACTTGGAGAAGGTTGACGAAGGGGGATTGCAGGTCTAGTCCGCCCAGCTCAACAGGGAAGAAGAGGAAGCCGTCGGGGATGTCGGTGACATTGAACCGCGTCGAGATCATGTTTTTGAGGTGTTCGACAACGTTGCTGCCGTTGAATATGCTCGACTGGATACGTCGATGTGTAGCGAGCATGGCGTCGACGTGAGCGCGCCCAAAGCAGTTGCTGGGTTTGCCGAAGTTGGAACTGAAGAACGTACCGGCATAGGAGTTCCAGACTTGGATCCAATCAATGACGCTCTTGGACTTGCCCTGAAGTTGCTTACGCAGTTCTTCAACGTGGCTGTCGACCATCTTGTGGTCGATTTCGAAGCGTCCGTTGGATGGGTCGAGATAGAGGAAGCCCCAGCGGATCTCTCCTTCGGGGAGACGGGAGTCGACTGTGAGGGTCTTGCCATGTGAGACGCGGACGCTACCGGTCTTGTTCTCATCAAGCTCAACGCACATGATCTTGGTGAACTGCATCACGCTCTCCCAAGCCTGACAGCATGTCTCATAGTCCTTGTTCCAGAACCACACATCGTCGTAGAGGCGATGCACAAATGTGCCGTCGGTGACTTGGTTGACAGAAAAGTCCAGACAAAATAGTGCAGTCTCCCCGAACATGTCACTCAGAGCATGCGAGCCAGGAGTGCCACGACGCCGCAAACGCGGCTCACCAGAAGGACCGTCGTCAATGAACTTCAAGGGTGCCTCCAAGAACTTGGTGAAGAAAGTACGCCACTTCTCAGAAACACCGAAGAATTCGAGTATCTGCAGCACAGTCTGATGCGGTAAAAGTGGGTTCCATGACTCAAAGACCGTGCGGAAGCAGCTGAGTTCGCCGTGGAGGCGTGTATTGACAATGATCTCTGTGGAGAGGAGATGCAGGAGATCTTGCTTGGCCTCCATTGGCTTCTTCGATATTCGTGCCTGAAGAGGACTGTAGTCGTCGTCGCCATCAAAGAGACCGAAACCCATATCTTCATCTTCATCTTCCTCTTCTTTCTCTTCGAGCCCATATGGAGTGGCTGCTCCATACGAATTGTACCCTCCGTACCCAGGGCTGGTAGGCGAATAGCCCGGGCTAGTTGGTACAAAATGAGCTGATCGAGCTGTTTGTTTAGCTCTAGCGCCACCCATCCTACCCCTTTGCGCCATCATTGGAGCTTGCTGAGCTTGTTGAAGTGCAGCGCCTGATCTCTGTCGCTTGTTGGACTTGACATGCTCGCCGAATTCTGCTTCTTCCTCCCCGTCCGCGGTTTCGACCTCCTGCGTGTCAAAGTCCATGAGCTGATGCGCAAAATAGCGGGCACGATGGGTGTCAGTGCGAGCAGATTCCAAGCTCTGACTTGTTTTAATATGCTTTGGGCCAAGGAAGTAATTGCGTCGCATTCGATCCGTCTTCGATATCTCAGTTTGGCTGCTCTTCCACGCTTCATTGCCCCTGATGCCCAGGAAGGCTTGTTTGAAAAAGACGGACCACTTGACGCCGATGTAGTGTAGAAATATTGCTTGGAGCACGTCTTCGTGCATATAGATCGAGAAGGATCCATTGAGCTTGCGGCGCTGTTCAAGTGGAACGTGATCGCCCCAAGTCCAGCGTGACAGAGCGTAGAGTCGCATGGATAGCACATCTCCGATCTCTCCCAAGATCACGTCGTTACTGAGGAAGTCTTTCAACACCTCTCGCTTTTCGTTCGGGAGAAGATCCGAGGCCTGCAGTCCCTGAATGACCCAGCGCAAGGTAACAACGTTGAATTGTCCTGGGCCCGAGAGGCTATTCTCGAACTGCTCCACCTTCGTGCGAAGCTCTCTGATAGCTTTTGCAGATGAAGTTTTGTCTGTGATGAAAAGATGCTCAAGGTATGCTTTTAGTGAGTCGACATCGACATCGGCGGGTTCGAAGACGCTCTTCTCCCACTCAGCGCGAGCAGCAAGCTTCTTGGCACCAGGAAGCTCTTCGTAACTTTCTGTCATCTCGATATCTTCGTCCTTGGCCGGAGTTTTCTTCTCGGATGAAAGCCATTCGGTCACCAACTTACCATAGAGATCCGCATACTGGTACTTGCTGGATTGGATCGAGAGGTACTGGAGCAGGCTCTTTTCCCAGTCCTCGAGTACCTTCTTCGAGACGGAAGGATCGAACTTGACCTGCTCGAGAAAACGGTCGAGATTCTTGAGGTCCGTCTCCAGCCGTGGGTGGCGTGTAGGTGCACCACTGGCGACACGACTAGCGCCGGTCTTGTTCGTACTGTGACTGTTATTTGTGTTGATTCCGAAGCATGATTTGGTGCCATCGACAAGGAGCGTCAAGCGCCTCAGCGGATCTTGCTCGGCTTTGGTGGCGTCCAGAAGTTCGGCATGTTCCTTGTCGAAGGCTGCGCGCTGCTGAGCGAGCTCTTCAAGCTTGGTCGTAGTAATGGCTTGAAGCGCTCCTGAGAAGACACTACCAGACGACATAATGGTGGCAATTAGAAATGTGAGCAGATCAAGGGTTTTGAGTGTCGACGTGACAGAGACGTGACTGAGCGGGTGTAAGTACAAAGGAGGTGATGGTCGCGTGTTTATGTTGTGTATCAGGCAGGCAGCAGCAGCAGAGGCGCTTGGCGGCCACTGCGCCACTTAAGTTACGCTCCCGAATTTGCACTTCTCCTGTGCAGATCTTCTGGTTGTAGTACTGTTGCACTTACTCCATACCAGTGACTCACAAAGCGAATACACTGTTCACAGGCATTCGCCGATTCAGAGGAGAAATCGATGAATGAATGATCAGGGTTCCGGTGAGCGGGTCCTACACGATACTGTGTACTTGCGAGATGACTCTTCGCTTGCATGAATCGGTGATACAACATATATGCATACTCAATCGAGCCTGCTGACTGACCTTCACAATGACTCAATGTATCGCAAAATATGTACTCGGAAGACACGATGGTAGTTGTTGTCATCAGACGCACAGACTACACTGGTATGCGCCAAGTCGTCTTGGATTTTTGCAGCATGTTCGATCCCCATTTTGAATTTTATTGCGAGCCCAGCGGTCAAGGTGACTAGTATCGCCCGTGGTTGCGTGTCTTCTTCCAGGTGATTTGGACATTGACCTTCACTCTATAATCGCCATGGTTGCCAGTTGTTTGAAATACACCAGCGCATGCTAAGATGCACAGCTAAGCAGCTTTCCAGGGAGTCTTGACTTGGGCAACGCGCGCAGGTCTAATAAAGGTTACAAAATCGGATATCTATTCAGTGAATGGCCTTTAAGATTGAAATGATGGAAGGAATGAGGAATCGCAATTGCGGTCAATTCGTTGTTAGTGCCTCCGATGAGCCGGCCAAATTTCTATTCGTGGAGAAAGGAGCACATTATCATCCGCGAATCATCAGTCTCCGCCCACAATGTTATCCCACGGCACATGCAAAGCATGACAAGCAATTCCAAGGCTACCCCAAGCTTTCATCGATGTACAAGCAACGCTTGCGTTAGCTTGTGGGGTCCCCGCAAATGATGTGAAGATGGAAACGGGTCGCCAAAAGTCTGGTGGCGCCCTACTGCGGAAAAATTGAGATTAATATTCTAAAGGCCGCGGCAACTGAACATGAGATCGTATATAACAGGCGCTGCATCCGTCGAGTAGTCCTTCCACACTTGAATTTCGAACAGCCATTGAGGATCTCATTCTCCAAGATGAAGGCCTTTGCGTCCCTACTCGTCCTTACTACCTCATTGATATCTGCCTATGCTGCTGTTGTTGGCAATGATGGCGTTTCTCTTGACTCAACATCTGTTCTCCAACCAATTGATGCACTGAGAGCTCGAGATGCCCCCGCCTCCGGTCACGATCGTGAAGGAAAAGACAATTGGGGTAATGCAGTGGAAAAGGACCGAAAGAAGGTCACAATTCGCGCCTCAAAGGACGACAACGACGATATCAGCGATGACTTCTTGTCGGCTATCACGAAGTCAAACAAGGGCGGTATGGTTCACCTAAAAAAGGGTCACAAATATGTCATCGGCAAAAAGCTCGATCTTACATTCCTCGACGATATATACATTAAGATCGACGGCGAGCTCAAGGTACCTATTTTGCAGGGCATCTTGTATCCAAGCTAACAACGAACCGTTCACCAACGACATCAAATATTGGCAAGCGAACAACTTCTACTATGACTTTCAGAAGAGCATCACCTTTGCTGTATGGGGTGGCAAGTAGGTTCATCCGATTCCAGACATTTTCCAGCACTCACCCAGTGCAGGAATGTCAAGATCTTTGGCTCAGGTGTAATCAACGGAAACGGCCAGGCCTGGTGGGATGGCTTCTCCGGAGCTGAGATCCTGGACCCGAACAACAAGTACCTTCGTCCAATCTTGTTCCTTACAGATAATGCCACGAACATCGAGGTATCCGGCCTTCATCTCAAGGACTCACCATGCTGGACAACCTTCTTCGTCCGCACCAAGAACATCGTCGTCGACAATGTCTACATCGATGCTGTTTCAACGAATGCTTCGGTATGCAAGATGTGTTCTCGAGCCTTGAGATTAGCTAACCAGCCCATAGTCTCTCCCCAAAAACACAGACGGCTTCGACTCCCTCAACGTCGATGGCCTGACCGTCACCAACACCCGCGTCAACGTCGGTGACGACTGCTTCTCCCCCAAGCCCAATACAACCAACATCTTCGTCAAGAACCTCTGGTGCAACGGCACGCACGGCGTCTCTATGGGCTCCATTGGCCAATACCCTGGTGTCAAAGACTATATTTCCAACGCGTGGCTCGAAAATGTCACACTACTCAACGGCCAGAATGGGGCGCGGCTCAAAGCCTGGGCTGGTCCCAATGTGGGCTACGGTTACATTGACAACATCACGTACAAGGACGTGCACATTGAGAACACGGATGCTCCAATTGTGTTGGATCAGTGCTACTTTAACATAAACGAGACAACTTGCGCGAAGTATCCGAGTCAGGTTAACATTACGAACGTGAATTTCATCAACATTCACGGCACGAGCAGTGGAAAGGCGGGGAATGTGGTTGCGGATCTGACATGTAGTCCGGGCGCAACCTGCGATGGTATTCATCTTGAGAACATTAACATCACGTCTCCAAAGGGTGGGAAGCCGGTCGTTATATGCGACAACATCAAAGGGGACATTGGTGTGCCTTGCGTGTCTGCAAACTCTACGAGCTCTTAGACAGAATTTATGTGAGATGGAATACTTCATTGCCACTGATGTTACGTAGTTCCTTCCGCCTGCATACTTCTCCTGTTTCTACTGCCCACATCTGAGCACCCGCCTTCATCACACCGGCTCCAGCACAATCGTCACAAAACTTCTCCCGGGTACCTGCGCACTAGCACTCGCCCCATCCGCCCCATCCGCCCCCAACGACACAATCCAGTCCGAACAATCATGCGTGTTATCCGTAATGTACGCCCTTGCCGTCTTCGCCTTGAACCCGTTGACCTTTACTTCAATACTACTCGCCCCTGTACCACCTTGAATGATCTGCATCACCACTTTCCCATCTACATTCCTAAACGCATTTAGCTTCGCACCACTCGGTCCCCCACTCGCCGCCACCCTCACAGCCCCAGGCCTTACATGTCTACTCCAGTTCGCAAACGCCCACAGCCGCTTACTTGGAATCACGCTCTTCTTATCATCAGCTATGCGAATGAGCTTAGAATTCGTGGCGCCGCCTTGGACACCGATCCAGTATAAGTATGCAGAGGCGTTGGCGCGCGTGATGGCGTCAGAGATCTTGGTTGCCCAGAGGAGACCCTCGCCGGCGCCGTTGGAAGAGTACCAGGCGGCTGTCCAGGGGCCTTGAAGGTCTGCATTTTCGGTTTGCCAGACACTGTGGACAGTGTTTATTGGGATGTTGGGCTGTGAGGTGTAGGAGCTATGATATTTCAGTCCCTTTCATTGGAAAGAAACTATCGAAGTGGACTTACTGCGCAGTGACGATGCCTAGCTGATTAATGACGCTACCAAGAGCACTCATCATGCCTTGCTGACTACTCCAGCCTTCAGCATCGCAGCACGTAATCTTCACGTTTGTGTAAGTCGCCTTATCTAGCGTTGGTCTTAGAACCTTGATGAAATCCGCTGCTTGCTGTCCATTACTTCGCATACTTGCATAGCTCGTTGTTAGATCCGGCTCGTTCAGAAATCCTAGATGTGAGATATCGACCCCGAGCTCTTTATAGTATGTGATATACTGCACAAGATAGTTCGCATACGCCTGCTTCCAATCACCACTCGAACAGCTGGCTCCAGAAACACCGCATAATGATCCACCATTCGCATCGTTATTGTTTGTCTTCATGTACCCAGGGGCTGACCAAGCATTCGCATATACGGTAGTGACACCATACGTCTTGACTGCTTCAGTGCTCACCCAAACTTGCGAGTTATCGTTTCCGTCCCAAACATACTTTGGTGCTGCGTTCGGGCCACCTGGGTTCCTGGGCTGTATGCTGACCATGTGGTCACTGCTTGAGTCTGGAGAGGATCCGATACCGTTTCGGAGAATGGAGAAGCCAGCGCCGGATGTACGGTTCCAGAGCAGATCGAGTGCGTATCTTTGGAGAGGCTCGGAGAGTGCTTTCATTTGGTTGGAGCGTTGGAATGTTTCGCTGATGCCGAAGCCATCGATCGTTTGATAAGTTTTGGAGAGATCGACTGTTATTGTAGATGCTTGACGTCGTTCGAGTAGGGCTTGTGATTGCTCAACCATCGCCAACGCAACTGCGAGGATCATGTGACGCTTCATGTTGGTGAACATAAGCTGTTTGCCAAGGTTTTCCTGCCCGAACACAGTATTGCTTGTTTCTTATATGCTGTTGTTTTGTTGCGAAGGACGACATACTGCCGCGGATCTTGCGCCTGGTCTTAGCGACACGGAATCCTACTTGTACCCTGCCCCACATAGACACTATCGAAAAATATATTGATACACTGTGGTCTTGCGGAATTGTGTTGGGGAGCCTATAAAGAAGCCGAACGTAGTCCAGGGTTGCTGCCTTAGTGGTGGAATCTGGCCGTAAATTTAGCTCAATTTGCCGAACAGGCGAGGCAATGCGGCAAAATGAACATGTAGTACGCACTTGCCGCAGACTTTCACGCCAAGAAAATTGGACGAGCTGCACAGGCTTGATGACATCTCGCCTGCGGGAGTGGCGCAGATTTGTGATGATGATCCACAAGCTCACCACCAAATGCAGAGCATGTTAGACTTGCGCGTGGACGTGATACAAGCAGTAATGTGAATTGGAGGGAACTTCCCAGATGTGCTTGTGATGCAGTATGAAGAGATCTCAGGGACTCTGTATTGGAATGGACTCTTCACCATCGATGGTGAAGTACAATGTTGAAACTTGCACCGGTCCGACGAAGGTCTCTAAGTAGGTCGAGCGTAATGCCACTGCGATACGATAATACCGGTCGCACACTTTGACCGTGATGGTGTTCCCCATTGCTCTGATACTGCGTGCTTGCAGATCTAATTCATGCACGTGTATGCCCTCGTGTCTGTATCGTGCTTGAGATATTATATCGAACTCCTCGTGATACTGGTCTTGACTAAAGATTTTCAAGACCGGTTTGTGACTGAGATAGTGGCATAGCACCGCCAGCCATATTGTACCATGGTGCAGAGTCAATTTAAATTCCATGACTAGGAGCATAGGATAGTCAGCCCAGACGTATCTCTTTGGTCGCAGGTACATCCTGTCGGTCTCGTCCCACAACATCTGAGGATAGGCATGTCGTAGATCGAAAGTGGCGTTGGACGGCACATGTATGCCTTGACTTCGATATCTCGACGCCACGTCCATGGCTGGCGCTATGTCGAGGAGGATATATGTTTCCTTGACTTCGTACGTACGAGTTTCCGTTTCGGTTTCATCTATGTTGATCAGAGTATGAGGTCCGTCGCGACAAAACAGGTTTGGGCCTATCTTGCGAAGATAGATACCTTTGATCGCCTTGCTACCAACACCAAGATACACGAGGTACATGATCACGCTGCGACCATCTTTGGTCACCGTGTTCATGGAACGGAGTGGTATCTCGCTAGAGAGCAGGAGCCCTTTGTTTGTGATTGAGAATTCCGCAAAGTCTGTTGTGTATTGATTGATGTCGGAGCTTTCCTCGAAATGTCTAGGTGAGGTGGTGATAGGGCTGATTAAAGAGGGCCGAGCCTTGTCCGAACGTTCCCATGTGAAAATTGTAAGGTCGTTCTTGCATTTGATTATTTCTTCCTGTATCCGTCGAAAGGCCTTTGTACCTTCTCCATAGATCAAAGGCATGTTGACATCGAAGATGCCGAAGAGACACTATGCCATGTCTTCAGGCCTCATTGTTTCCCTCCGCGCGGCCCATGACATCTTAGTAGCTACCGAGGCAGACCTCAACTTGCCAATACCACCGATAATGGACTGCGACGCTATGCCGGTGATGGTTGAGATGAGACCAACGAGAGAGTCCAAGCTGCCGATGTAGGTCCAAGTACTGTCGTAGAATTGCACATCTCTTGGGGCTGGTGCCAGTAGTTCTTGCAATGTCCAGCCTCGCCCGAACCAACGACAGCGGGGTAGCTCCCCGGCTAGTACGCAGTTGGGAGGTAGACCTGCCAGTGTAACGTAGCATACCGCTGCATTCTGGTACCAAGAGAACATGGAGTTGATTGACTCCGTTAGTTCCGCGCTTGATTTCTTGTCAATGCAACAAGTATCGATCCAAAAGTACTTCAGACTATCTTTCGAAGCTTGGGTCCATAGGAAACGAATCTTCTGGTAGCCACTCTTGTCATGACCGCTGTTTTGGATAACATCTTCATAAGTGACTTCCTCAGATTCAAGTCCTCAGGTATGGGACAGGATCGCATATGGCGAGACTTTTGTTTCTGTAAACTCGACCAGGCTGAGTTGACCCCGGTCGTCAGACCGCAAGAGACGCATAGAGGAGGATATTTAGACACGTTTTGCGTGCGGAAGAGAGTGGGTCAATCAAAGCTTTTACAGGTGTAGATATGGTATGACAGCCGCTTCGTGGAGGTAGACAAACATTGATGAGGTTGTGCGATAGAAACGGCTGAGAAGTGGGGCACGAGCAAGGCTGCAGAAACAGTGTCACGTGGGCGCTTCGACAACAAGAGCTGACTCTACTCGGGGTCAATAATGCGATCCACTAACATTTGCTATGCACCCACGATATAGTCTCCTCCACATTCCTGGCTCGAGTCTGTCGCTACAACTCCGACTTGTCCAGAATGTCCTCTGGCATGCCCATCTGCCGCCTCTGGTAATCCAAAAAGCGGTACAGGAAGACAGGTTGTATACTCAGAACTCCCACAACACTGAGGACGATCATGAGCAACATACCAATCCCAACGCCCAAGCAGACGGCGTCCTGTTGGCGGCTGACTTTCCTGAACCACGCCTTGGTGTCTTCAATGGCAAGATTCTGGTCCAGCGCGCGCTGGGCGCTCTTCATGCCCGGTAGGCCGTCAAGTGACCGGTAATTTGACCTCTTCTGATAATCGAAAAGCTCTTGTTTCTCGAGCATTTTGCGCGCCCAATTGTCCATGCTTTCGCGCGGCTTCCAGCCATCATGCTCGTTGTTGTTTTCGTCGTGATCAACCATGGTCACGGCGTCTCCGGTCGACTCGCCAGGCGCAGTCTTGCTGCTGTCCATTATTGGCACGCCGAATCCACAGCTTGTCTGCACCTTCTTGACCTTCAACACGATGATAGCTCTTGCACCGGTCACGTCTACCTCGTCTCCGTTCTCGGTCGCCATTCTCGCTCGCAGCTCTTGATAATGCTGATCCCACTTCTCAACGACACGACCCTTGCAGAAGAGCCGCATAATTTGTGGCGATGGGCCGAAGGAGCAGAACATGAGTGTGACTCGGCCATTTTCGTAGACATGAGAGATTGTCTCGCAGCCGCTTCCGGTAGCATCAAGATAAGCTACGGTGTTTGGACCCAGGATTGAGAAGCTGCGCGATGGGTGGCCCTTGGGAGAGACATTGATGTGGTCGCCCGCCCAAGGAGCACTGGCCACGAAGAAAAGAGGCTGCGAGGTGATGAATTCGACGTGATTCTCGTTAAGAGAAGGATAGTATTTCACCATTTTGACTGACGACGTTGCTGCAGGGTAGTATTGTGTATTTGCTGGCTGTTTCCCTGGTGTCCAGATGCAATATTCCTGCAGATTTATAGGGCACAGCCGTGAAATGCAGTGTCACCACAAACTTGTGGATGTGACCTTTTGCTATTGACGATGCTAAATTCTGTGGAAATGCGCGAGTAGTGTGGATATAGTAGTCATGAAGAGGGTCAAGTTGAGGAAGAGTTGGTCTGCGCATTTATAGCCTTAGTCAGCACAGCTAGCGTGAATTAGCGCGTGTGGAAGATTTACGATTTACTCAGGTGAGCATTGATACCATCGTCGCTTCAACACACCGACAACAATTGTCAGAGCACCAAGTACTCTGTGCCACAGAAATTCCGTGACCGATCTTTCACGCCCAGATTGGCAGCCTATTGGAGCATTGCAGTAGCAAAACTGCGTCGTGTCGCCCCTCAGCCCGTGGCACGGCCCCTCGCCGTCCCTCGATACTCTGCACAGCATGCTCCGATAGCAATGTTGGCTCGCTGGTGCCGGATAACACCGGGCACCAGCAGATGCGCCTCATGTGTCCCTGTTACGGCCACCATCGTTGGACGGCGAGGGCTGTACAACCCACGGCGAATGGGCATTCCCGCTGGCACCATATCGCATGCTGCAGTCTTTACTGCTCCACTGAACATGGATGCGAGAGCTCATCCACATCGAGACTCGACCTGGGAAGAGGCAGTCGCCCGCTTACGTGATGCGTTGCAACGTCCACCAGTGGCATCGATAACGCCTCAAGCACCAGGTGGTCCAGATGAAGAGATGAAATGGCGGAGCACGCTCAACAATGCCAGCATGGATATGGCTGGGGATGCTGCCCTCGACGAGATGGACTCAACCCTACTACGCGCTTCTACCGACGCATGGGAACTTGTGCGTCTCGACTCACGACTTCCTGGATTGCAGGCGCCGCGTCTACCAGCAAGCACAGGTCGAGACATCGAACCTTATAATATGCCCCCCCAATCTCTGTGGGCTGCCGACGCACTACGATTGTCCTCCCTTCGCCGACGACAAACGCACAAGAAGTTGGCTATACAGGGCGTAGCCATTGGCTTATTGATCCACGACTTGATCAGGCACGTCAGACTTGCGCGATTTGCAAAAAGCGCCAGTGTGCTTCTCGAACGCCTCTCCCCCCACATTCGGCGCATAATGTCTGCCTCTGATACAGAGGCACAGAAAGCCCGCACAGCCTACATAGCCGATCTTTTGCGACTACAATCCGAACCCACCGAGCAGTCCGCAGAGCATTTCGCACTTCTTTCACAAGAGTCAGCCCGGCTAGGGCTTCCCATCTACCGTCAAGACATTGATGGCGACTTTCATCTTGTCTCCGACCAGTTGAACGAGGGCGTCACCCAACTCTTTGACCAGAGTGCAAAAGGAAATGATGCCGAAAAGGCGATTGCGGTCGCCAAGATATGCCACAATCTACTCGTTTCGACTTCTGCCCCCACTCTCCATACTTTCAATATCTTGATCGCTGGCTTCACGCAGTGGCGGCAGAATGTTCTTGTTGAGGATGTGATCGCGGCCTTTGAATCTGCGAAAATCCGCCCTAATGAGCTATTCTGCTCTCAAATTCTTCGTTACTACACCCTAGAGTCGTTGCCCGAACGCTTTACGCACTTTGTGGCCAAGATGAGAGGTGTAAATGACGCACTCATGCTGGCAAACCCAGCCGTCACAATCAATGAAGCGAGTGCAGGAAGACTTGAGAAGGTGCATGGCAAGGTCTACCAAAAAGTATATCCCACACCAATGGTCTTTGAAGCACTGATTGACGGCGTCATGAAGTTTGCTGGCTTTGACCGTGCTCTGGACGTATACTTCGAAATGAAAATCGATGGATGGGGATTGACTCTCCCTGCATTGACCAAACTCCTTGCGCACTGTATTCGGCATGCGGACTGGGAAGCTGGTACCTATATCTGGGAAGAGATCAACAGCATCAAGACCAAGGTCAAGCCAAGCTATGTTGCGAAGGCATACCACCACATGCTCAGTCTGTGCTCCGTAACAGGCAATACAGTGGCGTTCAACCAGGTCCTGAGCGAGGTCGCGAAGCGAGGATTCGATCAGAAGGCCATCATCACAGCTGCCCTGAGGACGACATGCTGGGCACAGTACAAAAAGGACAACTTAGCGCCAGCTTGGGCAGCAGACAACCTGATGATCGCTGTTTCAGGCTATTTAAACGATTCGAAGCCATCCGAGAATGTGATTGACGAGCCTCTGATTGACGACTTGGAGGACCTCGAGGAAAGTTCAGAGCGCGAATCTGACCCGAACGATTCTCTGCGTCCGAACACGGACGCGACCATCGACAAAAAGGAGGCCTGGTCGTCCTGGGTTGAGCATGAGTTTGGGGAGAAACCGGAAGATCCGGAGCCTTGATGATTGTGATTATGAGCATTCACTGTACACTACGAAGCATTAGACGGCCTCAAGTGACACTTGCATAGACGGCACTATGGCCATGTAACTGTAAATAGATGTAGGTTAGCTGTGTGTACATAAATCTGCTTTCGAAAGCCAAACGCGTCGTATTGTGATATTAGCCCCCATGAATCTTGGGCACGGACAGCTGGAGGTCGAGACCAAGCCAACTTTGAAGGATGAAGCTCTTCCCTGGCCTACATCACGTGCCACCCTCTCCCACCCCAACACTTAGGATGCGCCACGCCCTACGAAGAGAAGAACGAACTCTGGAACCATGACGCTCATCTACCAAGAAAACCTACTGTCTTATCGCTCCCCAGATTACACATGTCACCCGACCCGCACCCCGCCAAGTAATTCCGTCCTTTCCATGCGATCTATTTAAATTAATCATACCGCACCGCAATATACGCGGCCTCGCTTCGCCGTATTCGCTGCAGCTTCCTCGACGCCCAAGGCCACTTGGCCGAGGGAAGGATGCTGTGGCGTCGAGACCGCTCTGCCTGTGAATTGGGTTGTACGTTGTCGCGGACGCGCTGCACTCGGGCTGTCACTACTGCAACACGAGCGGGAAGAGAGTGACTATGGAAAGCGGCATCTTGTTCAAACACGAGACGGCGACTTGTTTGCTAGCGGTCCGCGCTCAGCTCGTTTGACGGCCGTTGAGATGATGCGACGGGAGGCTTGCATCCTGTCACGATATGCGAATCGCTGTTGGTTATGATCTTCAACGCGAAGCGCGTAAGCCATTTGTTCCTATCATGTCGCACTGCAGATCCTACGAATTCTCCGACCCGAAGTGCCACCACAGGGGAGCAAATTTTCGTGTTACTTGCGAATCTATGTGTGGTAATGAATGTAGCATCGACGGCACGATAACGAATTTCATTTGTGATGGCGCCTGCTTGTTCTGGAAAGCGGAACACTGGCTAGCAAGATGCTTTCTGGTCTTAAAATACCTTTTAGGTGCATGCGGCACTATGGAGATCATATCAGGATGTGAAGTAATGACAGGGGTGACTTGGTTGATTGAACCGCCATCCGACGGGCTTGCCCTGGTCGCTGAAGACTGAAAGTCGCTCGTGCCACCGGACGCTCAGAGTCACGACGCATACGGAGAGAAGTATCCATACGCGTGTCCTGCATGCATCTTTTCAACGTCTTTTACTATCTTTTCCAGCCAGATTGAACCCGCAGACACGAAAGTCTCGAACCAAGCAACACCTCCTGCGTCCTGTCTGTGATTGGAATGTGCCCCATTGCCGTTATCTCAATCTGACAGACTGAGCCAGCTCAACCAAAGAAAGGAGCACGCAACTAGTGCAGGCAATGACGGCACTTGTGATGAGTGATAGCGCATGAACACCTACCATGTGACGGGTAGGTGTCCTATCATCCAAGGTTCTCGGCGATTGAGCTAGCGAAACGCACATGGTCGGCATGCTCTATCGTGACAACGGACACAAGGGTCTGCCTGCATGCAAGCCGCTCGACGCCGGACTGGCATATTGTGGATGGAGTGGTCGGGCTAGAGCGATCGTCGAAAACGAGAAGGTCCATGTCTGTTCCAAGCGCCTGATCTGCTGCTGGCTACTCGGCATGCAAGGTAGCGCGATGCTAGAGGTATTGGACGATGTCGAATCTCTGAGTGTCAAAGCGAAACGCCTGATCCGCTCGACAGCCGGAGCGTGAAACGTTTAGGAAAAGGTATGGTGGCCAATTTTGACTAGCGATGACAATCGATGGCGAACAGTGGTAAAGTTATGCTGATGAAGAGAATCTGCCCGTATTGGTTCGTAGAAGTTCGAGAGCTGAAGTTCCGCGCGAGCCCTTCTGCATCGTCGTGACCAGCTGTCTCCCAGCCGAGCCAGGTCCAAGCGTGGCGTCGGTGCCTCCTTCAGCTCCTACATCGTATCTGCTAATCACCCCACATCAGCGGCTTGCCGACCCACTTGCTACCCAATATGTCTTCTCGTTCAAGGCTGGCCAGCCATTGTATGTACTATGCCAGATCCGGATAAGTGGTGCTTTACCCAGATTGCGTACCCGTATCAACGGCCTCGAACATCAGAGTAGGACAGAAGGGACCCAGGGTGGCGAGGGGTCAATCTCTGGTTCCGTGAGTATATGAAGCAGGCTGGTCCCTGATCGTAGTGCGGATTTATTCTTCTCGGCTTGCTATATCAACCTACTTCATAATCGACCCGCCTTCATACTCAAGCGAACGATCGTACCCACTTCTTCATCTATCAGAGCAAAAGTCCGATCATGCAGTACAGATTCGTATCAGTCCTCGCTGCTTTGGTGGCTGTAGGCGTTTCGGCGCCTGTTGTAAGTCAATACTGTACACACTCGACGAGAAGGCTCTTACTCACTTTCAACAGAAGCAGACCCAGCAGCAGGAAGACCCTACAATTGCACAGCCATCAACTGAGGTAGTATGGGGCAAGCGCGATCTTGTCTTTGGTGTGCCCGCAGACAAAATCGAGCTCGGGAAGCCGTCGACGGAAGTGACCTGGGGCAAGCGTGATGAACCTACCCCCGACACTGTCGAGGTCACGCAGCCATCGACTGAGATCATCTGGGGCAAGAAGCGGGGCATTGAGTTCGGCAAGCCCAAGGACACCATTCAGCTTGGACAGCCATCGACAGAGGTTACCTGGAGCAAGCGTGACCTTGTCATTGGTACGCCAGCAGACACGATCGAGGTCGGCAAGCCATCCACCGAGGTAACATGGGGAAAGCGTGACGACGAGCCAGCCGACCAGATTGATCCTCTCCCAAAGCCATCGACTGAGATCATCTGGGGACGTGATGCGGGGAACTCCAAACCCACCAAGCCCAAGGACACCATCCAGCTCGGAAAGCCGTCCACAGAAGTGACTTGGGGCAAGCGTGAGGCAGAGGCTGCCAAGCCCAAGCCCAAGCCCAAGGATACATTCACCATCGGAAAGCCATCAACGGAGGTGACCTGGGGCAAGCGCGATCAACCCGCAAACATCATCGAGCTTGGCGAGCCCTCGACCGAGGTCACTTGGTCTTAGACCAGCTCTTCTTTCATTGTTTTGCAGATATCATCTTGGTGAGTCTCTTGCAAGATCTGGGATTGATCACAGCGCTAACACTCCATAGAAATCTCGATTTGTTCACTTGCTGCGTTCCGAAAGTATGTAGAGTGTATGTTGAGGTTATCTCGGTCTTCGGTGGGCCATGTGAGAGTAGCAGAAAATATGATTCCCAGTTTGTCGTTATAGCAAATACAGAAGATTTCCATTAGCTGCTTAGTACCCAAGACCTGGATTGTGTGGTCAGCCCAGAAGCTATGACGTGCGACCGTTTCGGTCAGATCTGTGAGGCTAATGACTTTCTGTAGAAGACCGAAGGGCGAACGTGGCCAAGGATCGAAACAGAGACGCAACTGGAATTGCTGATGTTGGCTCAAGAAGGTGGTGCTATCATTGTAGCTTGGTCAAGATACTATGGCATACGAGCTCTGTATGTATGACGACATCGATCCTCGTGGATGATGTCGTGTGATAATGCACGAGGCTATGCGCGGCGGATCTCCCATGTGACGCCGGTGATGCTGACTTCTTCGCCAGCCTTTTCATCGTAGTCAAACCATTCGCCCTCAGTTAAGTCAATGCTAGTAAATTTGCTGCCGGTCTCGACTCCCGTTGCAAGAAACTCGCCCTATTAGATGTCAGTGCGACTCGATTGATAGATCTAGCACACGTTCAACTCACGTCAGCCTTGAACTCGGTGAACTCTAGTCCTCTGCAATCAAATTCAAGAATGTTGACTGTCTTGGGCGGATCTGTTTGTTCATATGTGGCGGGAGCCGCCTTTATGTTGGCCGAGTGCTCTCTCTGCAAGTCTGTTAGGCCTGATACATGAAGCGCACCCAGAGAGGGAGTAGCAACCTTGCAATTCTTGCACTTCCACACAAAGTTAGCTTCACCTCTACTACCGCTCACATCGTTCTGCTCGAAGCGGCTAACCGAGACGAAATTTGGGTGCGTTTCGCGGCATGATGTACATTGCACTTTGAATGTGTAATAGAAGGGTGCATCCTCGGTGTCCTGGGGACGAAGGTCTGTGACGCTAGAAAGAGTCGGCACGTGTAGGCCATGTGATAGTGGGATACTCACCCGTTGAGCTCGGCTTTGAGAGCTAGCGCGAGTACCATGATGAAGGTAAAAGAGGTGGGTATGGTATTCTTCGATGAGCTGTTAATGCTGTCATGGGGGCGGGGCCAAGGTTAACATTATGGTGGTTGACCTACTACTAGGCTAGTCCCCACACCACGAGCCCGCAACCACTCAGCGCGCGCCGGCGAAAAGTTGATCAACCCTCCGGTCGACTTTCATCTGCATCTCCATTGCGACCGCCAGACTATCAAGCACAGCCAGAGCCACCCAGCACGTCTGCTCGACTCCCGTTTCAGAGACTTCATAGTATCCGATCGCAAATATGGCCGTAAGTGCCGACACAAACTGTTCTTCACGTGTGCGCAAAGCTAACAATTACTCAGGCAGTCGCGCCCTTCAACCCCCGACCACTGCTTCAAAGCTTGTATGTTGCATTGCATATCTGAACCCCGTACCCGCGACCGCTATGTACTAAGTAATCCATACAGAGTCGATAAGGACATCGTTGTGCGCCTGAAGTGGGGCGAAACCGAGTATAAGGGCAGACTCGTGTCTGTCGATTTGTACATGAACATTCAGCTGTCAAACACAGAGGAGTTTGTCGGTGGAGTCAGCTCGGGCACACTCGGTCAGGTGCTCATAAGATGTAATAACGTCCTATGGATCGGAAAGGCGGACGAGGTCGAACCAAAGGCGACGAAGGACACGGACATGAGCGGCTGAGCTCGAGCGACACCAGGAGGTCAACTTCAGCTACAGAGGCACAGCAGGCCATGAGAGAGGCGAAACGATACTTTGCGCATCGCTTGCGCGCGCGTAGCATACAGACGCACGTGATGCATCTCGACATCCGCGAAATGGGCGAGACACTCTATCGCGCGCCGAAGGAGAAGATACCAAAAGAGCCACAAGCACATACCTTCAGTCTTAGTGGCGCTATCAGAAAGTCTAGCTGAGGAATGGAACTAAGCTAGTCAATCTCCTCTATTTTCATCCTCTTCGCATCTGCGCCTCCACCTCCCATTTGTGGCTGCACATCCAACCCTCTCAGTCTCCCCTCAAGCCCCAAATCCGGCTTCAAGCTCTGTCCAAGTCCCTCTTCACTCACTTGATACAGCTTCTTCATGCGCCACGTCTCCAGATCTTCCAACACGCTCGCAGCGTGGTCACGTACCAGATCATCCGAATCCTCCCTCTCTATCCACCGGAGAACCCTCGTGATTTCGTTCTGTTGCACCGCATCAAGACCAACAGTGTTCTCCTCACTTGACCCCACAATCCCATCAAGACCGCGCAGCAAGTCCATGAACATCATGACTGCAGCACGTCGCAAGATAGCCTTTGGCTCAGTGGTCTCCATGGTGAGTATCAATGACGCCATTTGCATCGCCTCACCTACCGTGGCCTGTCTAAGCAAAGCAGTTCGATGCTCTAGGACAGTAGACAACACGCTCAGCGCCGAAGCGCGCACGCGCACGTCTTCTTCGATCCCAGTGTCTTCCCACCCTTGTACGATCTTGAGCAGCGCATTCCGATCAGCCTGGTCCTGCGGATTTTCTCCTTCGGGATCGAGTAAGTTAGGTATCGGTCCTCCCCATGCTGCCTCTGCTTCTTCCTGTATCGCTTGCTCTGCGCGGTCGCGCTGGGTGCGCTGTAATCGCGTTTGAGTGCGTTGGCCACGCCGGTTTGCGAGTGAT
Organism: Phaeosphaeria sp. A1 3.1a; assembly: GCA_003501895.1. NCBI lineage: Eukaryota > Fungi > Ascomycota > Dothideomycetes > Pleosporales > Phaeosphaeriaceae > Phaeosphaeria > Phaeosphaeria sp. A1 3.1a. The sequence goes on along the minus strand of QVXC01000401.1, from coordinate 7,499 downwards.
AGGCAGGCTTCGGATATAAGCTTCAGGGCCCTGTGCTTGAGCACGGTGTCCTTGCTTGATTGAAAGAAATCATGCGCGAGGATGAAGTCGTTCAGTACTTCGCCGACACGCAGGCGGAAGTCGACGACTTCAAGTAGTGCTACATCCTTCTCGTTTGATTGTCGGCCCTGGACAGCCTTCAGGGATCGCTCATCGACATCGATGAACGCATCTACCAAAATGTTGATAACAAAATTTGGTGCGCGAAGTGCGAGTTCGGTAAGAACGGGTATTGCTGCTGTATAGACATAAGATTCCGGGTCGGCGAGCGAAGCAGAGAGAAGCAAATGTGTCATGGATGGAATGTCGACGATATCAAAAAGCTCTTGAGTCCGCAGGAATTGGCGGAGCTTATTGAGTGCCCAAGTACGGTCTGGTGGCTCAGGCGAGGTAAGGCCGGCAATGATGCGTTGTAGCTCGGACCGGTGCTCCGTAGCTGCATTCGCTTCAGTGTCATATGCTGATCCGGCCATGGATCGCAAAGCGTGCAATAGATTCGTGGCTGAGTTCTTGATTACGACTGACGGTGAATGTTGTGGGTGATCCTGGCACAAGGACTCAAGAGGCGCGACGACGGCCTGCAACACGGACAGTGTTGCAGACGTTTGCTCGAAGTTCGATGAAGTGATCAATGTGCTTATAATGCTAATGGCAAAGGAAGCCAGTTGTTCATCCGCATTGTCATCTTCCACGCCAGCCGTGGTCTCCCGTGCCGGTGTTGCTATGTTGCGTAAATTGCCTCGAGTGACTTTGGTTCCCTGCTTGAAATCCTGAACCTTAACTTTGTGGTTCCTTGCATGTCTAGTTAACAATTGGCACATGAGCTCGATGATGTGTTGAGGACTTCGAGCGAAATTGTCCCGGAATTTAAAGGCCATGGTTTCGGAAATCTTCGCATCGATGAGCATGATGAATGGATCAGGATCAGTCTCGTTGGTGAGCAAAGGCTTGACGCTTGAGGCTTCGGGTGACAACCAGCGCTTTGACACCTGCACGAAGACGGACCCAAGAACAGTATCAGAGACCTGTGCATCTGCAAGCAAGGATACGAGAGTGTCCACTCTCGTACTCAAGCATGCCACACGTGCGAGAACGTTGGATGCAGACATGACGCTCTGGTCCTCTTTTCGCGACCGGATCTCAACGCCTCCAAAAGAGCCAGGCATGAAAGCCCATTCAGCATCCCCATCCCAGAAGAGATTGGTAGCAATGGCATCAACTTGACTGGCATCGCAAGCCACGGCCATGTAGCGCAAGATTAACCCTCTCGCTAAAATACTCCATTTCTGGTTCAGCGCAGGTCGTTCTTGGGCATGATTCAGTAGCTCCCAGATGGACAATAGCACAGGGTTTATAAGCCTCCTGAGTACGCCAGGTTGGGAGTAAGATGATATGATTGCCAACATTCTTTTGAGAGCGGTCTCAAGATCCTGCTCTTGCACAAGAACGTCCGAACCAATCTTTTGTCTGCGAGACATTGACCTGCCATCCTTCGGGCAGATGCGCTCATGCACAGGCAAGGCAAACAGCCTCCAGCCAACAGTGTCAGGCGCCCCCGTCGATCTTTTACTTAAGATGCCTTGAGCAATAATTTGCCCAGCCGCCCGGCTCAGCTCTGTGCCATCCTCCCCATCCAAGAGTGACCATAATTGAGGTGCCAGCTGATGTAACCATTTATCCCGATCCATTCCCGCTGGTGGTAGGACAATCACTCGAGTGGCCTCCGTCACGGCTTCGAGGGGTATCGGCAATTCTGATCGGGAACTCGACACATTTTGAGGCACCTGGGAGACTTTGGCAAGATATGACAGCGACAAAAACTCGATTGTATGACGGATACCATGTGGGCGAGAAGGTACCAATGCCAGTTCCCTCGACACCACTGATTTGAGCCACGTTGGCAGTGGCTGTTGAAGGAATGTAGTGAGGATGGGTAACAGTCGTGAGGTGGGAGTTTCACTCATGACTCGAGCATACGTAGATGCAAATTCCTGGTTCCGTTTTAGATGTACTGGAGAGAAAGACAACTCTGCTAGCGCAGAGATGATGTCTGGAAGACTTCGTTGACTGAGCAGCGGCTGGACTCCTGTGCATTTTTGTTCGAGCAAGGGGACCAAAGCGTCGAGGATACCATCGAGTCGCGATTCATCTCGATCTGCAATTAGAGGAGTGGTATTTGACAGCAGTGACTGTGGACGTTGACTGAACGCCACTCCGGGAGAGAGATGAGGCAAGATACCATAAGATGTGATGATGTCAAGCAAACCATAGACCACGCCAGCGAGAGATGCATCGTACGGTGCATTGGGATCCGTGGTCAGATCAGCGCTGTTGATGCTTTGTAGATGGGATAGCGCTTGCGAGACGAGTTTTTGTGTCTCATTGTCGTTACCATCACCAGGCGTAGCTTGCGTCCCTGTATGCAGATTTGTGAGCGGCCCGACAAACTTCGCAGCGGCATCAACTGCATCTTCGACAGCACCCATGTTGGTCACTCGTACGGGTTAAAGGCTGAGAAGATCACGGTACGCCTTCTCGAAATTGGTGATGGAATCTGGCAAGGGCGCGCAGAAAAAACGTGATCTCGCGGCTCAGCTAGCTTCAATAAGGCTAGCGTAGTCTTGGCGAAATTGTAGCCTCCTGCACGCGACGCGTCCTCGACTCCAACGACACAACGACCTCGACAACCTATCAGCACAGCAGTCTTGTCTCTATTGAAGCGCCGTAAACCTGCGATTGAACGTGGACCGGATCCTTTTCTTATCCTGGACATTGCAACAATCGACAATGGCGCATGCAGCGGGACGCTCACACAACACTCTCCTCTCAACACATGCACTTGCTCTCTCATGCATGTCACTTTCCCTACAGTTACCGATGTCTGTCTTCCAACTTTGGAGTTGCGGTTTCATCCGCGCCTCATGTGCTTGTGCGGTTGACACACACTCGAGCCTCTCAGCATGGTCTCTTTGAGTTGTTTGCATGTTGGCTTGCGCGCCCTGGTGTACACACCGGAGTTCGTACCTGAGGAAGGACAGCCTCGGATCTTAACCCTAATCATCTTCTGGAATTCGCCATGTGCTTGACGCACAGCGAAGAGTTCGCGGTCAATTGTCGCCGACCTTCCGATTCGCCCTGGATGCTATGTGGTTTGGCTTCGGCCAGACCACGATGCGGATAGTGTGCCAAAGGAAGACTCGAGGTATGGGGGTGAGAGCCCGAAATGATGTGTCATGTGCCCATCGGGGTCTTAAAGCTTTCATGCGAAAGCCACGTCAGCACTTCATCTGTACAAAAGACTCTGGTCACCAAAGATAGCTCCACGAGGTATTGCTCATTCTGAGTTGGGAGATGTCTAGCGCGAGTTGCCAGCCACCTCCTTGAGGTCGGCTTGTGGGTCTTCTACAACGTTTGCTCAGAATGCTCAATCTTGGGAAGCTGCATGGGAGCAACCATATCATGTACCAGCATTCACCGTGCCCCTTAGCACCAGAGACTCATTGGAATTGACAAGGGAAGGGCGCCGTTCTGGTCTTTGACCACGCCATACCACAGTCAAGCCATCCTGTTTGGCTTCGGCCGGCGCGAGATCCACTCGTCAGAAAGGCGTAAGCCCAGCGAGGTCTCATTGCGTCTCAATATGGTTCTGTCCACTTTGGCGGGCGGCCTTGCTCCGGCTCCTTGGTCTCTATGGCTCTGCGCGCAATTGGGTTACACGCTGTTGGACTTGAGGTGTGGCGTTCGTACCATGCAGCAAATCTTGAGGCAAGGCTTTTCAGACCAATGTTGACTCCGTGCAGCTCGTTACCAAGGACGCAAGTTCTGACTAAACATCCAACCACACTCAGCGTTTGCACTACGTCTAAGCCTGTGTTTGTAGTCAATGACTCACGACACTAGTCACTTCCTTGTGATATCTGACCAGTCGCGTTAATCGTCAACACTCATGTTCAGCATGGATCAGTATGAACGAACGTCTTCCCTTCGAACGAGCGGCTTTTCTTTGCTGTTACGATTGACCTTGCGGTTTTTTGGATGTACTTTGCCCGCTTTAATAAGCCCTTCAGGCCATCATGGCGTGGAAGAGGAAGCAAAGACGAGTCTCTGAAAGTCATGTCACACACCACAGAAGCAAGATACCGGGCCTTTGAACCCAGGTATGAATGCGTTGAGAGGAAAGTGTTGCGCTTGCGTTGTGCTGTATCGCCTAGGTTGTCGCAGTTGAACGGCAAAGGCAGGGAAACGATGGCCATATTTCGGCGCAACGATACGGTCACTGGGGGCAGGCTCAGGCGTGTGTACCGGGTCACAACTGCTCGTCTAATTTTCGATGCTCGACATTGCCGTCAGAATCTGTGTTAGCCAGTATTTTGTGGGATACTGCTTGGTTCGAAAAGGTGTTCGAGCACAGCGATCACTGGGCAGGCGATAGGGTGTTGTGGGACATCGAGATTGGAAAGCTTCGGCGACGGGACCTCGTAAAGCGAGGCTCAAGGTTTAGGCCTGTCTGTCAACGTTGTTGGCTTCGTATATCTACACGTCCTTTGCCTGGTCAGCGATCGCCGCTCGGCCATCACATTTTCGGCTCATGCAACATCTCCTTGCTAGGCTGACGGGGACTGCCCTGGTTTTGTTGAGCGCTGAATGTGAAGAGAAGGTGGTTGTGTGAATGTGCGGGCGTGTGTGTTGGGCGGTTGTTTTAGGTCGTTCCCGAAGCTATCCGCAAGGATAGCTGCAAGTTTTTTTTATAAGTATACCTTCCTTCCCGAACTACACAATTCTAACATGATCATAGGAAGGACTCGTGTGTTCAAGCAAACAAGCAGATCAATGACGATCCAACCCACACTATGTACGGCCATCGGCGCAAGCCGCCATCATTCGTGCACCCCAAGGTATTCGAAACATCTCACCGCTTGATCAATGCTGTTGATGTCATGGTGAACAAGGGCAGGGAATAGAGCATCCCCGTCCAAAAGCACCATATTTTCCAGGATACCTTATCCCTCGCCACTGTTTTGAAGCGCAAAATCCGAAAGACCAGCCACAACCCGATGCCACATGAACCGATGTAGCCAATCGAAGATGCCCTCCAGAAAAATGGACAGATGAGAGACCAAACAAATATGGGAACCGCAATTTCGTACCGACTGAACGCGTCCCCCAAGATCAAGGGACTAGTACGGTGCACGCGAGCTGCGTCACCTTCCTTGTCAGGGAGGTTCTGCATAGACAGTGTGGAGAAGACGATTGCTCCAACGATGAGTATCCACTTGTACGCTTGTGGCGTGAGAGCGTGGACACCAGCTGCGACGCTGGTCGACCCTGCGCTGTAGCACATGAATCCAAGAGCGTTGATGAAATTGCGGACGAAGTATACTTCATCAGCTCCTCCCAGATCGTCTGGCGAACCACGGTGTACGAGGTCAGTATTGTCTCATACACACTTCATGGCTTGATACTCACTATACATCCAAGTCAACACTATCGCAGCTGCGGTCTGAGTTGCACCTCCGAGGAAAAAACTTGCTACAAAGACCAATGGGTATGACGACCAGCAGAAGGCGTCGGGCCTCAGTGGCGGTCATTCGGCCTGCGGGTATGGATCGCCATGCTTTGTTCATGCCAGACTCGCTAACAAACAGTCCGGCCTGAACAGCCTGATTGGCCTGATTGCCAAGTCTCAAACAGGCCAAACACAGGCCGGAGCTCTTGGCCTGACTGGCCTGACTGATATACAGCCTGATATAAGTGAGTTTTGGTGTTTTTAGAGGTTTTGTGAGGTTATTAACGAGGCTTAAATCAGCGGCTAGCGCGTGAGACTTCGTGTTTCTGCCGATCAGGCACCCAGCCACTCAATTGTCTGATCTTTTTGCCCACTACTGCTGTCTAGAATCATGTCAGTATCCTCCCAAGACGCGTCTTTCTAGTATTGATATGCCCGCCTAGCCTACCTCTCAACTACAGCGCCTCGTACAATGCGACCGTCGCAAAGATCCTCTGCCAGACGCGTCAGTTAGGCCTGCTGCTGGCAGCTCTATTGACGAATCAGACAAACCAGACGAACCCAGCGACCACACTGACAAACCTGAGGCTGAACAGACTGAGGAGGACAGTGTTTACAATAAGCTAGATTGGGCGCGCGTCCCACAGCTTGAGCGGCGCGGCAAGGAGCATGTGAAGGGACCTCCAAGTTGGATATATCGCTACGGATGGCCTGTTTATGACCATTTCAAGAGGCGTAACTACTGGCTTTGCCGCTATTGTCACGTTAGTAAGCAGTCTAGGGGGATATTTGATGCTAAGTCTACCTCTTCAGCCGCTCACCACCTGGCTCGACGCGTCAAAGGTCACGGTGCAGGCCCTTCTGGACCTATTTCGTCGCGTCCTGACCTAAATCAAGGTACCCTTGTTGCCATGATGCGGCAGAACAACGTAGAGGTGTCGCAGGGCGTCGCAAATGAGATCTCAGCGTCGTTTAGGACGCGCAAGTTCCAAAACGCGCTAATAGATTAGGTAGCTAGCGACAATCAGAGCCTCCGTGTTATAGAAACACCGTCTTTTCGGTGTATGATCAAGGCAGCTAACCCGTTAGCTGAAGCAGTACTCTGGCGCAACCACCAATCCCTCTGCGACGCAATCCTCGCTGAGTACTACACTTTAATTCCTGTTGTAACTGAGTATTTACGCAGCACACGCTCTCTTATCCACGTCTCATTTAATAAATGGACGTCTACTGGCGGCAAGTTTAGCCTCACTGGTATCTGTGTACACATGATGGACGTGCATGGCGTTGTATAGGACTTTGTTCTGGGTCTACCAGAGCTTCACGGACAACACAGCGGCGTCAATATTGCGGGCGTTGTAGCGGCAACGCTAACAAACTTTGGGATCAACAAAAACTCTGTAGGCTACTTTGTGCTGGATAACGCGTATAACAACGACACTGCTGTTGCTAGTCTCGCTGATCTGTACGGCTTTGAGACACTAGAGCGGCGTCTACGCTGCTGCTGTCACATCCTCAACCTTAGCGCGCAGGTTATCATATAGGGAAAGGATCGCGACGCGTATAAAAACGACGGCGGAAATCTTGAGGTAAGTCTAGCAACCTCCTCCTAGTCCTCTAGCAGGACATGTTGTGCAGCTGGGCTGACTGGCGACAGGACGAGAAGCAGTTTATGCAGGATTGGCGCAAATACGGGCCTATTAGGGTGTTATTTGATATTATTGCGTCTGTCTGCACACCCCAGACGCGACCACTTTTACAGCGCTTACAACAAGAGGAGGCAGACGCATTGCGCAAGCCTGTCTAGCTTAAGGATCTTATTAAGCCAGTCAAGACTCGCTGGAATTCTTACTACGCTGCCTTTGCTCGCGCTGTTAAGCTTTAAGGTCCTCTTGATAGCTACGTAGAGCTCAAGATTGACGAGAGTCGCCACGCAGAGGTAGTAGGACGACGC